>JADAQX010000361.1:0-48016 GCA_015476325.1 Cardiosporidium cionae
TTAATTAATTCTAAGAAAAATAACTACGTAGTAAGAAGATAATTTTGATAACGATAATATAATTATAGCAATATAAAACATTAATTAAAATATTAAGAATAGGTGGTAGTTCACTCCGTCGTGATACCACTGTTACATAATATGCATTTTACTTATGTATGACGTGATCTAGAAAAGTAGGGTCTTTATTGGTATTGCGGTGATTGTCGCGATAAAAGAGACAATCGAAAAAGTGGTTTTTACTAACCGAAGCAACGAATTATATTTAGTATTCAGCATTAATTATGCAAAGTAACTCACACCTTAATTTTTGTGCAAGCTCTTTCATCGCGATGGTTGAATGTTTTTCTCTTTGAATCAACAAAATTATTTTATATTTTTTGCTTTTCAAAGGCGTTTCTTTTGGAAACTTTGTAATTTTTGATAAATTACGTCAATGAGAAACAGAGATTAATGATAATACCCCTTAATGAAATCTCCAGCAGCAATACACCTCATCTAAATGCAATTTCTATAGATTCATTACAGAAATTAGAAAATAAGCTGTTCTTCGAACAATGCTATAAGAGTGATTTGAGTTAACCCGATCAGTTTAGGATCTAGCTTAGCCTATGTATGTCAAGGGTTTGTAAATCATTTTACGTAAGTAGAAATTATTTAAGAACTTTGCATAGGTAAGAATTACCGAACTCTACTTATGCCATGCTATGGGAAAATATATTAAATAAAAAAATACTCGTAGTACCCAGTCAAAAGTTAGCATGAAAAACTAAAATAGATATCCCCAAGAAAATCACAAGGAAATATACATGTGAAAAAACGCTAAAAGCATTCCATCTTGTGGTGTAAATTTTTGCAAAGTGCTAAGAAAAGCAGTAGTCTTTGATCAGCTGCGTGCACTCACATACAAAAGTAATCTACTTAATCTACTCCTAATAGTTACCGTTATAACTATATATATCAGATAATCAACTGAAATTCTCGCTTAATTCACTCAATCGTTCTTTGAATACTTTGGATTGTTGCAACTTATCTCGACATTAAAGTTATTTTTTACCGTTTTTTAAAAACTATTAAGATCAATCAAAATGCTTACCCTATCTGCTGGAAACATTCCAAGACCCAAATGAAAGATATGAATATTTTGAATTGCCACTGCGCTTTTTTAAAATATTCTTGACTGACAATATTTTCAAGCACCACAACATAAAGGAAATTCCACCTTTGGCCTCTGGAATTTTTATAAGGTAGTAACCCGTACTTCTATTAACGGAATCCTTACTTAGTCAAAATTTTTTGCGTGCAAATGAATTAGATGGAGGATTACTAAAATAAAACAGTGTGTGGTACAAAATATTTTGAACAACTACTTTTGACAATTATGCACCTAATGTAATATTTATTTAAGTCATGAACCGTTCTTGCTTGTTTATAAATGGTTTGGGGACTTATGTTCATCTTGGAAACTTTTATAAAAAGATTGGATAGGCAATAAATAATGCCCGAGCATGAATAATTGATCTTTCTTTTAATTTGTAGTACTATAAGTACTCAAAAGCATCAAGAAAAAAATATATTACAAGTAGGCAGAATCTAACAGGCTGTAATATTGTCCCAAAAAACGCTTACATTGATTCCTTCCCTGCATGTGGTACCAATACAAAATAGGACAAAGATCATTAAAAATTTTAATTAATTTTTATAATGAATTAGCTATCCCTATAAATGAAGAACTTAGCTCAGTGTCATTTCAAAAAAGTTAAATATGGGATAAATTACTATTTATAAAGAATTTTTTGTATTATCTCTCCCTTAACGTATACCATGGTACTTTCTATAGACTCTTTGTAGGCTAAAATTCCCTTAAAAAATTCACGCACAAAATTATCGCTAGCGTAATACTACCCCTTTCAAAAGTCTCTGTTAGAATATCTTCACAAATTGTGAGAATTTGCGGCTTCACTACAAAATGCAATTTTTGTAATTTTTCATTATAAAATACTGCTTGCAATAGCAGTTTTTTCTGTTTATATTGTTTTTTTTTAAGAAATCAAGAATAGCTCAGGTCTGTTTGAGTATTTTATGATTTGTTAGTCTTAAAAATTATTAACGCATACTTTCAAGCATTTTTGTTTTGTGAATGATTTGAGCATTACCTCAATGAATGATTTCTTCTTTTTGTACGCTTGCAAATGTTTTATGAAGGTGATAGAGCTTTTACATATAAAAATGCCTTTATTACCTGAGTAATCAATGCAAGATTGAGCTTCTATGTGCTTTAATTCAAATTGCGTATAATTCAAAAAAATAAAATTGCAAATAAAAAAAGAGAACACTAAGATTTTATTCATTCCTGAAAAAATACAGGGAGACTTTTCATGCATTGTTATTTTTGTATTGGATGTAATTTTATTTCTTTGCACTCTTTCGGGTTATAAATCCCTAATTTTTGCCACTTTTATTTTGTTCAAGAAAATGTTTAAAGTCGCAATTACTGCAAAATACTGAATAAATTAACGGACATTTAGGCACCAAGCAATAGATTGAGCATATTGCCATGAGTAATCCTTGTCGAATAAACTTATACAGAAATGTTTTTTCACTTTTTACATCCTCAAGCACCATTCCTGTTATAGTTTTTAAATGAAATGTGTTTATATTCGTGTGAAATAAATTTGACATTGTATAAATGCATTGTATGTATATTTTTCCATTAAGTTGCAGGGATGTAGCAATTGCTTCCTTAGCATTTTCGATGCTAAAAAACGCAAAATCCTTTATTTTATTGTTTTTTCCTTAATAAAAGGGCACTTAATTTTATAACTGTTTCTTCCTATTTTTTTTATTTACGAAATGAATGCAAACGCTAATCAAAATTCTACTTTATTTTGTTTTTGGGAAATAGAAAAAGAGCAAGCTTAATCATTTTTATCTAATGAAAAATTAAGGAAGATTTCTCTTTCAAATGTTAATGCTCGTTGTATAAAACTTGTATACGATTTTCTGACCTATTTTGAATATTTTTATCATCAGAATTCCTTGTTTTGTCAGAATGGTATTTAAAAAATTTGTATCATTATGGCATTTTGGAAGACATTTCATTTTTATGAATTATTTTTTATTTTTTATTTTTTATTCTTACCACAAGCTGACATTGATTTGTGCTATGAAGGATGCAGAGATACCGCCCGGGACAGTTGGACATTCATTAATTGGTGAGTAGCAAGAACAAACTAATGGCAGAATTTACAACAGTTAATTGAGCTTTGTATTTCTAAAAAGGCGAGTGTATGTTGGAATATTCGTAGCTGTAAACCATTAAACAATTGTTCTTTTTTTGCGTATGCAGAGCAAAATACTAAGCTTATTCTAAAATATAATAATCATCCAGCATTGCTCAATGAGCATGCACAATTAGGACCGACTATAAAGGTGGTTTTTAGTAATTTATACTCTGAGTAGCTTGTGAATATGCCTGGAGTAGCAAAGAATAAAATGCTTTCCAATAATGCCATGACGTTTCCAGTAAAATCGCTGACTTCTCTGTCATTGCTTTTGTTTAATCTTTTCAGTTACTTTCTTTTCGAAACATGAATTAATTGTAAAATTATATCTTTATCTTAGACATTGAAACTGTTATTTTGTTCGTTTTATTTTGTGTGTTAACCGATCCAATTTTTGTTGTTGTTAAATTTCACATTTATTGTAGATTTTACGACATCTTAAGAGTTGCTGTTCTTATTTCAGGCACGTGCAAAAGAGAAATTAAGTAAAGGGAGCGACAAAAAATATAGAATCCGTGGTGAAAAAGAATATAATAAACAATTTTTCTTAAATAATGGTCCTAAGAGCGAGGTATCGCTACTAGGTGAGCACGAGGCAGTTTTGTCATTGAACAGTCTTCCGCAAGCACCTTTATATTCCACTGGAGCACCCGTTGTGGCAGGAATACTCTCACCTCCATTGCCACCAGCACAGGTTATTCCCATTCCTGGACAACAACTACCCCGTTCTGACAAGCAAAAAAATGATGAAGAAACCGAACTATGGAATGTCAAAAAAGTATGCAATATAGATCAGTATGCAGAGCAAGTATATACTGGGAATACTCTATGCAAGCGCAGAATATTTCATGTGCCCAACTGCTTTTTATTTATATATTATAATAGTCTCTACATGCCCCGTTGCCTTTGTAGCCTTGTAAAAATAGCACCCGTCTTTGTACATCATTCAGTTTAAGAGTATTCGAAGATTTTGAGCTATAACCCAAAATAGAAGTTCTAATTAATAAAATAGCTATTCTGCTTTTTATATGTTAGAAAAAAATTACGATTCTTGTGATGCGTACAGGATCAGAACATGTGCTTCAATTCTTCTCGTTGCATTCCAGTGAAAGCTGTTGCCTTTATGCTATTCTTTATCTGTTCAACTGCGGTTGCCTTTGGAATTATTCAAACATCGAGCCTTTACTCAACGGTAAGACCTATTGCATCGCAATTTTTTACAAAATGATTTTTAACCGCGCAAAACTAAAAGTGAATAGCCAAACATATAGAAAAATAAGGAAACATTTTATCAACTCAATCAAGTGGGAAATTTACAGATAGAGGAGGATGCAATGTATCTGTTTTACTTTTTCCACAACTTCTTTTAGGGAATAAACTCAAATATTTTATGGTATGGCGGTGGTCGATGGTTAATAGTATTAGTGGGCGCAGGTTCGTTTTCTTTCTTTTGTTTGATAATGAAATCAATTTAAGTGTTTTCTTGTCACTTTTTTCTACTATGATACTTTCTATTGTCATTTTTACAAATATGCTACTTTATAATCTCTGCAAAAAGTACTATATGCTGACATTTATCACCTATAAAAGATGACGCCATACAATATCTCGGAAGCTTATAATGTGCAGTCGGATTGCTCACGGGAATTACATCCATCCCGTTACTGGTTCATCTTGCTCCAGCGCTTAGCTTATCAGGTGGATTTATGGCTCTTACTTGTGCAATAATTCTTGTTGGTTACAGGTATTTAACGCAGTTATAAACTGAAAAGAAGAAACTACTAATTCACAATAGTTTTGCTTTTTTGAAAACATTTATTTCGAAACAAGAGCACGTGAAAGAAAAAGCAGCATTTTACTTCATCTTCACTTTTTTTTATGAACTAGCATAACTTTTCCTCAATGGGAAACGCATTTACATTTCGTGACGATATCCAAATTATAGTAGAGGCTATGATTATTATTGAGCTACTCATCTTTTTAGAGGGGCAATTATTGGTTTTTGTGGTGGTCTCGTCGTTGGATTGACTATTGCATTGCTAATTTCATGGACAGCGCTATCCTTCTCAGGTATTGCTTTTCTTATTTTGAAACGCTTTTAAATTAACGAAATCAACAGGACTCCGTGCATCTTAAATTTTCCATACTCTTTCTATCTTATGTGAGGGAAAATATTTTACAAACCGTTGTTCCTGCAAGAATTACCTCTGCCACGGCACTTGTGTACACGTTCTTTCAGTCGGAGCAGTCATAGGTGGTCTTGTAGGGGTATTGCTCGGTTTCAGTCCCTTTGCGCGATCATTAAACATTAACCAACGCTACATAAAAAGTGGCCTTCCCTCGAGGTGATGTTAAAATATTGGATTTCGTGGTCACGTACATAGTTTGTTTTAAGGTTCATTCTGCATGTTGTAGTACAATTCAGAAATTGCAATGATATCCGAAAATTTCATCTTAACTACTAAATCACGCATAAAAGCTCCATCGTTCTTGACGATTCTTTTGATTTGTTTGTCAGAGACAGTAGAAAATCAGAATCATCCAAGCACACATCTCACAATATAATTCAAGAAAATACGCGCCCAGAAGATTCCTTGTAAGTACAAGCAAGTCACTACTGATCATCCTAAAATATTCCCAGTTAATGCATTATTACATAACCAATAAATGGATGCACTCATTTATAGGGAAATTCCAAAGGACTGGCACCAAATAGGAGGGAGCTCTCGGGATTCAAGTGCAATAATTTCTCCTCTCAATTCACCAAGAGAAGAACGTAAAAGTGCTCGTACTTTCCATCCAACAAAATAAAATTGATTACAGTTAAAAATAGGGAGCAATTAGCCAACCTTAAAATTCAGTGTTTTAATTTATTAAACACTAAAGCCGAAAAGAAAGGTATACCTTGTCCAAATCTACGCGAGACAAACTCAACAGGTGCCAAGCAGTAACTTTGCTTATAATGCAATTGAGCTCAAAATTTGTAATGCAACTAAAAGTAACTTTTCTAAAAAAGCATGGATAAAGATTGCAAGCACAAAGATAGCAAAATAGAAAACTCAAATGGGTACGGGTACAAAACGCAAGGTGGTTGCGATATGCTTGAAAAATCCTAGAAACAGAAATGGTTGCATTAGAAAAATTCCTGCATGACAATGCGAAACAGTTTGAGTGGCAGAAAAGTATTTTACCTTTTAGTATTTCTTATTCTCTTCGAAGTAAACAGAAACTCTACCGAAATTATTCTAGCTGAAAAATCTAAAGCAGTAGAGAAATTCTTCAATACTTCACATAGCAAACGTTTCTCCATTTCTACTATAATGTGACGCCAAGCATTAGGACATTTACTCTCCATCAACACGAAATTTATCAATCATGTGTAGACAAAAATTAACTCTTGAGAAAGAAACGTGATATTAAAAACGACGGAACCAGAGATATTTAGTATACTCGGGAAGCAGAAGAACTTCTGAAAATGTTTTTTCTGTATCCCTATCCTTCTGAAGCTGCCTTTTTCAAATAAGCAATAAGATCCGCACGCTCGGTTTCTTTCTTAATGCCAGCAAAGACCATTTTCGTCCCTGGTATATACGCTTTGGGATTGATCAGATATTGCCAAAGATGCTTTTCGCTCCAGACAATTCCTATACGCAAGTCAACTTGCGACAGTATTATTTTAATTGTAAGATGGCGTTAAATAAAAGATTTAACGCTTTCGGCAACACTTGCCAGAGTAGATATAGCCATTAAAATAGTAAATGCCACGAAAATAGTACAGCAATTGTTAATTTTCTTGTAAACGATGAAGTAGAGGGAAATAGACAACCTACACCAGAGCGTTACAAACTAAGAAAATAACAAGCCATGCAACACAACGTACCAGAGTTTTTATTTGCTTCGGAATAAGGGAAATTTACTTGTCCAGAAGGTCGCCCAATGAATCCATGAAGATTTGGCCCTTGCTTGTTAGGTCCCCCTGCAAACGACATATTTAGTAAAAGTTAATGCACCGTAAACCCAGATGACACATGGTTTCACAACCTTTTATAAGCAAACATAAGCCTTACAACATAGGACAGCAATAGAATAATTTACCATGGTGAATTGTATGGCATTGGGCGCATTTCCCTTTAAAAATCTTTGCCCCCTTTTTCCAATCGCCCTGTGGGATTTCACAATCAGGTTCCTCTCGAGACATTGCTCCCAGTATATACAAGAAAACTTCCTGTTAACTATCAAGATATTCTATTGTGATTTTTCAGTATTTTTGTCCTTGTAAAATCATATCAGGGAAAGAAGAATGCGGAATAAATAGAGTATGAGAGGATAGGCAGCGAAAATAGTAAAATAAGAGGTGGAGCAAGCAATATTGGTAGGCGGAAACATTTATATAAAATCGACAAAAATCATTTGCATTAAAAAACATGTCACACCAGTAAAGAATTCAATCACATTCCAAACTTCAGCACGTGGACGAAGAGTCCGTTGATGAATTGGAGCGTTGGCGTATAGAGCCGAAACCAAGAAAGTAGACAAAAACAGCATCAGATGGAATGCTTCGTGGTAACATGCCATCGCAGGAAGATTCTAATTCTATACCCGAAAGATAGAGCAGCGCAACTGATGCTACGAAGAGATTCAGTTCAGCCCGTTTCCATCCATGCGTTCTTCCGTAAATTGGGGAAAATTGAATTCGCCCTGCAAATGTGTGCGTAGTAACAAACAGTGAATACTTTTTTCTTTTCTTAATGATTTTATACGCTGAAGTTTGAGATAAATCGAACTCTTTTACTCTATGACTGCTAGTCACTGGCCTTCCATTGAATTAAACTGCTACTTTTGTAAAACCTCCAATAGACTAATTTTAACAGCAGTTTACAGGCATTTTCAAGTATGGAGTGGCGTTTCAATCGTGTCCTTTTTACCTTCCAGCTTTTTCTAATGGTCCTATTCCAGAACCTTTAGTTTTTTCGATTTTTTGTGTTGCTATAGGGTATCAAGCGTGTAAAGAAGACTCACTTTGCTAAGGCTCGTGATTCTCCTGTTAGTATGAATATATGTAACCAATGTTCATTCTCGTTACAAACCATGTTATTTGGTAGTGTGACTCCGATTGTCAGAAATAAAATTGACAAAAATCAAACAAATTGTACACCCTGAAGGCATTAAATTCTTTCTTCCAAGACCTAACCTATTTTTTTATTTAGCAGCCCAGTGGAGTGCTGTTGTAGCAGAAGAATAGCTACTCATTAACGACGCGAAAGTGATAAGCGGTTGTGAGCAGTGGAGCAAAGGGTTACCAATGAGAGAATCTGAAATACAGAGTAGAGAAATTGTGCTTAGTTTATTCACCTTGATTTTAAATATTTATAAATATCTTGTCAAATCGATTCTGATGTTTGCTACACTTCTCTTCGGTAGCAAATTGTAGTATCTCCTTCCCGATGCTCCAGTGTTGCGGTCTTGGATACGTGATATATTTAGCTACGAAGTATCCTCGTTGTGTTACATTAATGCGTCTTCTAATATAATCACACTAATGCAAACGCATCCAAAGCATGCTCGCGGAAAAGTTATCACTGCCGTACATTTTTCCCTGAGAATGGAAAATCAATTTTCCCACAATTGTGTTAAATTATAGAAAAGACTTTAACAAGCATTTTTTGCAGTTGAGAACATTTAAAATCATTACCTTACCAACGAATATTTTCCTTGGGTACAAATATAAATTGAAGCATATTAAAAGGTGAAACTGCAGTCCCTCCTTTCCTTTTGAGAATCTCTTTAGCATTCAATTACTATACTCTAAGAATCTTGCACGTATAAACTTCATTGATTTTACTTGTTTTCCATGCTCCTAATGCTCTCATGTTAGCAGCGTAGATCTTTTGTTTGCATTATGAGTATTAATGCAAAGGAGGGTTTTTCAGCTGCTACCAAAAATTGAATTGTTGTAATGAGAGTCTAGTGAGTATGTAAAACTCTTGTATTACAGTGGCAATGTCCTAAAATTAAGTAGTGTTGAATGTTTTACAGTTTCTCCTGTCACTTTGGCATTCATTTGCTAAAAGATAAATAGAGCCAACTCTAGTCGTGCGCTTATATGCTCGTGTTAACGAGGGATACAGCAGTAACATTGTGCACCTTATTCTTTTCTAGACCAAAAGACAATAGGCAGATTATTACTAGGTGGTACAATTCTGTCGTATCATTTGTATTTCTTCCTTTCTATTGAACTTTTCATTACTTTAATAAACTTAAGCTTTTCTTGCTGACGAAGAATAACTTCGTTAACTCACGCATATTCTCGGATAGGTCGTACACATCTTGCTTATCGTACACGAAACTATACAAATAATGTGTATCATCGCGAACTTGTATTGCATGTCACAATCACGAGAAGAGATGTGACTTCATCTCAGTGTAGCGCCGCGATTAAACTATCGAGCACTCGCGCATGATCTCAGGTACATGCTAATTTTACAAAGCAAAGAGGAGATTTCCTTTGTTTCCTAAAGTAAAAACAACGCTGCGTGGACAAAATCTCCAAAGATTTAAAACGCTTGAAGCAAAAGAGCCCAATAACAAAGGCTGACTTAATTTATTCTTTTGCATGCGTGTGTGCTGAGATAATTTCTGTTGGATTCGTAATACGGTGGCGATTTTCTGCTGCTGTACGACTGTGGTAACTTCATTGTGTCGTTTACCTCGAATTATCGCTCGGTCAGGTGAGGTTCGGATTTTTATTAACTCAATTAAGTCCTTACTATTCATACTCACCTGCCACATACAGATGGTATTCGCAACAGTGGAACTAATTGATGCGCGACAGCACAATTTAGCTCTACTAGGAGAGAAAACAACGAAAAAAATTACCTCTGCGCGACAAAACTTCCCAAAGCATACTATTACCCACAAAAAGAAAGGCATTCGCGTACTAATAAAATTCCTTTCCAAGAATACCGTAGACCTCCTTTTATTTTCCTTAAAATCCTTGCATCATTTTACAAATAGTTCCTGTTTTTCATGGTTGTTAATTGTACATCTTTCTACCGATCTTTAGACTTCATGAGCAAGTATCTAAAGAAGCAGATACCTTGTTAGGTACTAAGAACGCCTTAACCCTTCATATCTTATTCTTAAACAGTGCTTCTACATGGATGCTTTTACCAAAGCATACAAAAAGACAGGGAGGAGCCGCTAGATCTTTGCCAGTGCATGCTGATAACTGCCTAGGCGAGTTACATGAAGGGAGAAGTAAAAAAATCACTCTCCTTTCAAGTATAAATTGTTTTCCCCCTATGAGAATTAAGCTTGGGCAACGCGTATCGCAGTAAAATATTGGCAGAGACTTTGTCTCCCTAACATTAGATGGAAAAGATTTAAAACAATCGCTTAAAAAATTTATCACTAAAAGATAGCCTGATGTTGCTTAATTTTGTATGATCGGCTTCTTACAAGAACAAAAATGTGTTTTTGAATATCTTGGAAGGGAATAAAGCGGCTTGAACACGGAGCGAACCATCTTACTTACAATTTCCTTTTTCAACTGGAGAAAAAACACACCCTTGCCCTCGAAATATTTCTCGGCTGGTAAATCTTATCATGTAAGTAGTTCTCGACAAACAAGCAAACTTTCTATTCAAATTTTGTTAATCTAATTCAAAATTTTATATTTTTCTTGCAATTGCTTCGCGGAATAAAGCTTTGCTATTTGCTGTTTGGTATCAATTTATAACTTGCAGCATTGTCAATTTCGTAAAATCGCTTTTGAATATTCAATTTTGTCATACATATTAACATAATTGCAAACGAATGTTTAAGCTTACCGATGATATACGTACTTTACAGCTAGAAAAATAATCTGCTGGATGGGCTGCTAGATTATTGCAAAAAATGCGTCTATTTTACATATTGCAACGGTTGTGATTAATTTTTGCATATGATTTGATTACTCCCAGGTTTATTCATCGTTCACAAATGATTTAGAATAGAATCATGCCAATACCTCGCATATAATCATTGCAGTTGTAGAATTTGCTCAAAAAGCATGAAGTTATGATTGTTTATCACATTCTGAATCGAAATGTTATAAAAATATCCCGGTAGTGAGTTGTGTAGTTGTTGTACTCTACCTAAGTTCATATTTTTTCTAACATATCAAAATTGCTTTGGCATTACAAAAGCGGCACACTCTGATTTAGCAATAGTGTCTTTTTCAATCTATGCAACCTCTCGATAGAAAATACCCAGTTTTACTTCCTAATTTAGTAATACTCTAATTTAGTGATACTCTGGGTTTTTTTATTTTGTAGTAGTCATTACTAATTAAAAGAATAGAAAATAAATTTTGTATTTAAATTAGTTATGACAATGTGAAATATTATTTTCAGCACAATTTTTTCGCTACACTATTTTACCACTGTGAATAATTTCAAACGTTTTTAGCAAATAGTTTGCTTTAACATCACGACATTTTTGTATAGGTATGCGTTGTCGTGCGGGGAAGTTCGAGCTCATTCTACATCAGTCATTATTGTGACTTTGAAATTTCAGAAATTGCCACAGTAAAGCAAGATTTTTTTTTTTAAGCAATGTTTTCTGTCGTTCCTGAGCAGTATTTTGCTTTATCGGATGATTTCACGCTATTTCCTATTCGCATTATTGTACCGCAGCTGGGAGTGGTAAGAAATTATGCTTTTTTAAAAACGTACAGCATATTGATTTTTTAGTTTTGCTATTTCTTTTTGTAATTTATCCCATGGTATTGCGAAATAGAAGATTTTAGGCATATCAATTTTATCGAATTCCAAACATATGCTGTTAATATTTTAGTTTAACAAAAGCACGAGATAAAAAAGTTCAAAAGAATAAAATGCAAAGGCATTCGAGTTTTGATGCGTTGATTATCAATACATGCATAATTAATAAAGTTTTGTTGCTGTTACATATATTTGAAAATAATATTATAAAGCATGTAAAAAATCAATTAGAATATAAATTTTCAACAAATTTCGTTTGATTCGTTTATCATTAAAATGGCTTCAGCTAACATTTCTTTTTTTTTGGCTTTCTTGCATATTAATCTTTTTTTGCTTACGTTAAAATAATAAGAATTTAATTTTGATTTCTTTTACTTTTTAATAGGTTGGAAGTATTCCATCCGCATCTGTACAAAAACTTGTTAACTACAATACTGTAGTAACTGCGGTTAAGCAAAATGTACTAAAACTTCGTCATGAAAATTCAAGTAATTTTGAAATAAAGCTTTACTTTGGAATTGGGGAAGAAGGTATATCTTTAGGAAATGAGGATACGGCAAGTTATTTCAAAATATATGCATTTTATATGCTAAATATAGAATAGTTTTTATATTTCTACACGATTTTAGCACAATTGTAATGTTTTCATTAGAGGGTCATACTTTTATTATTAGAATGCAGTAGCATAATAGAAAGGGAATAATTTTTTTCAAAGTTTTGGATAAGCAATTAAAAATTATTCAAAAATATCTGTTTATACAAATATTTAATTGAGACAAGTAAAAATTTGCAAAAATGCTTAGATAATAAAACTTAATCAAATGAATAACTGTAGTGTTTAAATACAAATTAATTTCTAGTTTTTAAGAATAAAATTAATGTTGAATATACATTTATTTTTTACTTTCAAAAAATAATTATAAAATGAATATTTTTTATTTAATGTGAAAATAAATAAAAAGGCCACAATTGAGGCATTGGTTAGACATTGCCAAACATTTGCATCTATAGAAAATTTAAAAGAATGTAAACCAAAAGAAGAAGAATTGCCATACTTCGAAGTTTTCCTTAAGGAAAATAGGCGAAGAAGACTTTTTGCAGAGGTCAATAAATTTATTTGTTAGAAGAGTTTACAACTATACTTGATTTAATTATATTCAAAATTATAAATTTTTACAAATAACTACGCGCCGTTTATTAAGAATGATTATTTCGTAAGCCACTTTTTGTCAAATGTTTTATTGATTGTTTTTACAATGCATATTTGATTTGAATATAACATAAAATAAAGCAAAATAATAAATTAAAATTATGTATTTAAAAAACAAATTCTTTTACTAAATTAAAATGTAAAAAGAACCGTCGTAAATTTTATGTATAAAATAGTTGTCACAAGATAATATTTTCTAATATTCAAAGAGAGTAACATTTTTTTTGCTTTTGCGCTAATATTTTTGAAAAATTTGGCATTTTATAGAGTAAAATTGAAATTTTTTACTTTTTGTTGAATTTATACAATTAATTATTTATACACTGATTAAAAATAATATTATACTTTAATTCTTTATTATTTTATTACAGCAAGCCATTGAAAAATCACAATCAGATGAATTTAGTAAAGTGATGCATGATCAAATACGGATTCTAACAAACAGCTTGGCTGAATACAAAAAGTATTTTTGTGCAGCAGAAGAAAAAAGTAGAGTACTGCAATCAAACTATTGTGATGTCAAGGTAGAATCTTATAGAAATTATAGATAGACCTCAAGTTAATTTAATAATGATAATACATCTTGAGTGTTGTTAAATAAATTTTGTATAGATAAATAGATCTATAATTTCCGCGCAATTAGAAATTTTTAACACTTTTAATAAATGGATTAGATTTTTTATAAAATAAAAAAATTAATGCTAATTATTAAACAAAAATAGAATATTTTAATATGTTCAGTGAAGTCATTTTTAGTTGCTTTTAAAATATTTTTATTATCACAGGAGCTATTGAATAGCAAAAATTTTGAGCTGAAAGAGTTGAAAGCTTATCTTAAAGCTTCCTTTTTCCAAACTCAACAAAACACTGATCTATCTGGATTAAGCAATGTATCGGATTCTTTGTTTTCTAGCAGGTTGTAGAAATCCACTTTTTATTATAAAAAAATTTCCTTTGGACAAATCTGTTTTGTGAAGAAACATTTTTATACAATACGTTTTTAAAAATGTATAGATCTTTTGCGTAAAAGTAAACATTAATGTATGAACTCGGAAATTCACAAATGATTTGTGCCTTTAAACAATATTTATTTTGTTTACTAAAAATACTATAATTACAATTTTTAAACATGATTGTTTAAATTTTGTTAACAGCTTTGTACCGTTTTTGGAGCCTGCAAAAATTTCACTTCAAAATAATATTAAAGCGAATTTAAAACATATAAGTGATGATCGATGCAGAACTGATTTGTAAGGAAATCAACGGTGAAAATATTTTTTATTGCAACAAAAAGTTTGGAAAATTATTTGCGCATATTTTTACAAACTATAAATGATATATCATATTGTAATTTAAAACCCAAACAATAACTAAGAACCAATGAAAATACTGTTTTAATGTGTATTTTTATTATTTTTGCTTCTCTTCCTTCTTTTCACCAATTTTCTCTTTTTTATCCAAAGTATCTAGCTGATTCGAAAATTCTTTTTTTATAACAAGATGCTACTAAATTTTATGCGCGTAAATTGTTAAAATAGTTATTTTGAGTAAAAATGATGATTTTCATTGTATAAAAATATATTTAAATACAGAGTATTAACTGTTACTTAATATTACTCTATACACAATTTATTTATTTTTGGTAATATATTCAGAAATTTCCAGCATTTATTTTTTCGCCTTCTACGCTTACCATTATGCAAATGTTATTTAAATATTATACAAATTTGTGATGGTAAGTTTTGTCTAATCTCAAGCAAATGATGTTTGTATTAGTACGTTTCAAAAATATTATTGTAGTGGTAATTTTGACATTGCATTATTCTTACCTTGAATTAGACTTATAAAATTTGATTTATATGTATTCTTTATTGTATAGTATGCTTAATTATTTATGCAGCTTTGTCACAAAGAGAACTTTGTGGCTTATTAATAAGAAGAGATGGTTTTAATTCGATGCACTCTATACAGTCGTTTTATTCTAGCCTGTCTTATGATGAAACTTTACATGAACCTAATAATAAACAAAGTATAGCACTCGGAAGTAATGAGGAAGAAGTAATATTAATGATACATAATTTTGAAAGAGAGCTTGCAAAGATTTCTCAGCAAAAAAAATATAACGGTAATAATTTAGAAGACACTGCGGATGAAATTCCTTTTTCGATTGTCAAAATTCTACAATTGCTTATGCAAACCGTACTGATTCCCAACACTTCGGTTGATAACCAAAGCAGCGCTGAATCATATTATTCATTTGAAGAAATGATAAAAATTTTACAAACTTTAACGAATTTCCTTTCAACAAGTTTTTCTGAAACAATCTCTAAGTCAATGCATGAGATAGAAGAGCTGGATGAATTAAAGGAGGTATTTCTAGAACATGTAAAATTGTACAAAAGATGAAAAAAATGTAATTGTAATCATTGTATACTGAAAATATATAATTTTTTAAAAAGCAAGGAGTGGCTTTAAATGTGAATAAAAAAATTAGTTATTGCTAATATTTTGGACATAAATGACAAAAAATTTATTGCAGCTATTTATATTCAAAAATTTTTATATATTTGAAATTTTGAGGTTTTGTGTTTATTTTTTCAAGCTTTCTATTTTATAAAATTTTGTTTTTAATATTCTTACTATGTTGTATGTAAAAAAAGCTTAGAGGGCTTCCTTTTTTATATATGCAAAAACACAAGGGAGAATACTTAGATACTGTTGCAGTACAAGTTGGATACTTCAATGCATTTGTTTCTTTACGTTGTAGCATGAACGCATTTTGTGTGAAGCTGCTTTACCGATACAATTGACACGCTTCTTATACAAATTTTTTGGGCCGTTACTCTTTCGATATATGCATCATGCTACTGTTGGAAACTCCACAATAGGTATCACAGTTTTATGCTCTTGTATTGCTAAGTATTGAAATGCTTCTGTCGCTGATATACAAATGTTGTTTTTTACAATTGGCAATAGTATTACTTAAAACATCATTAATTTGTATCTCCTAATATATAATGTACAGAATTCTTACAATTAATTTGTTACAGGTAGCCGTGAAAATAGCACGGTAGAAAATATCAAGGTCTTGAATACGCTGCTCAATGAGTCAAGCATTGAGCAAAATTTGATAGTTCCCTCTGAACTATTGCAATATACAGATGCAGTATGGGAAGATGCATGGGAACAGCTGAATAGAGTATGTTCTTATAATAATATAGAAATTTCTTTTTTTGCGGCGCATTTTTTTATAACTACGAGAAAAGTTACTACTTTTTTGTAAAGCCATTATTTGAATCTAGTTGAAAAGTGAAAGGTGAGAAGATGTAATTTTTGCGTGCGGATACTCTTAGTAACTAATATTCTTATCGTTACTAGTTGTAATAGGTAAATGCTTGATATATAAAGAACTTTAATTTTTGATTGTAAATCTACTGCACATTCTTATCTTACTGCCTATGCGCTGTGGAAGATTTTGCAGTTATGACATGCTAAAAATTGCACTATAATTGTTAATGTGTGTGCAGTTATCATTTTCTTGGGATCCTGTGGATAAAGCACAATGCTTTGTCAACTGCTTATCAGTTTTGTCAAATTATGCCATGCTTCAACTGGTAGGTTGTTGAAAAGCTCTGCCAATAAAATGGAACAAGTTACTATCAAATTTTGGTAAATTCTTCATTGAAGCCGGTGTATTTGTTAATTATGATGCTAATCAGGGCACCATTGAAATTACTGCGTCAATTATACAAGATATGCTAGGCTATTTGTTTATTCGATACATTCCTGTCGGCTTATATACGCATGTCTGTTATTGCGAAAGGTAGTGAGCCAATAATAGTTTGCTGTAGCGCTTACCAGCAAGAAAAGAAAAGTTGAAGTTCATCAGTCCGTGAAGAATAAAACACTGGATGATTAATCATTGTTCACACCTTTAAATACTTATACTGGAGCTTTCTTTTTCGTCATACATTACAATTTCGGGGCCTGCAAATTTGTTTCTTAGGCTTCTCCAGAAAAATAAGATGTTTGGCAAGGAAGGATATGCTTTGGCAACGTTTAGAAATGTGTTTCGCTTGCTACGAAAAAAACGAATTGGTGAGCCCCTCCTAAACTTAATCAAGATTGTAATTTAAATTGCTCAATACTTCATTTATTACATGCGATCATTTGTACATGTGCAAGCACAACGGGAGCAGCATCAAGTAATTGTTTTAAAAAAAAATGCAATGAAGAATTAGATAAATCGCAAAAATCTTTTATTTAACCAATAGAGATATCTTGAATTTTATTTCAACAATAAATATTATATCTCGCTCAGCAGTGTAATGTGTAGTGCCTAATTTGTTTTAGACATTTCTAAAAATTAATCAAGTAAGCCGCTTACAAATAATGATTTAATACAACTATACCGATATATTTTTAACAAAGGTGTATTCTTGTGATCAGAATTGAGCGCATCATCTATTCATTCATTAATGCTTGGCAAAGAAGCATATTTCCCTGGATCTGTCGAAGCTTTACCACATTCACAAAGTAGCAATGCAAACAAATCTCCCCCTTCCCAATCTATTCGAAAACGGAGTATTTCTTTTCCACCCACATTTCGAAGAGAGATATCCTTGCACAAGCACGAAAGAGTAGGTTTGGCGATGGATTTTCATCGCAATGCATTTACATCACATATTCCCGAGAAATTAGACAGCAATCCGGTGCAAGGAAAAAAACGAGTTCCAGTTGCACTCACGATAAGGTCACTGGCAAAAACGGCAGAAAAAGGTATTTTGATTTTATTTTATCGTAGGAGTAATGTCTCGTACGAGCTGATAAAAAAAGCATTTCACTTGAAGGGATAAGAGAGAGCTTGTGAGGGACATCATATCTTATACTTGATTTAATGAGGATCAAAAAATGATACAAAATTACCTGTAGAACCTAAAAGTTAACCAGTTTCGGCATCACCAATAAAATAAAATTAGAATAGAAATGTTTTTAGCCGGTAATTTAATCTATATGCCCAATTGTAAAGCACACGGTCTTGCTAGCAGCAACTACTAAACTGATATAATGGCTCTTATTTTTTATCATTCAGGAAGAATATCATACAAACGGAATTGGGAGACAGATGAGGAGATAGACGATTCAATGATACAATCGCAGCCACAGAAATTATCTATAAGAAATTCAAACTCCTCTAAAATTGGGCTTGTAAGTTATGTAGAAGACAGGACACAAATACCCGGAAATACTGTGAGAAACAGTTCGATCTCAGCCGCATCTTTTGAGAGTACAAAATTGCGAGTGTTAGCTCCTGCAGTAGAGCAAGGATCGCTGGCTCAAAAGGGGAAAAATTCATTACTCAATTTTTTCAAAAGCTCAACAGCAAATCCTTCTTTTTTCCATCCATGTAGAAGCGGTAATATGGAACATGAACAGGATGGCACACCAATTGCCTTTTCAAAACAAGAAATAAAAAAGTTGCTAGTAGAAACAAATATACCATGTACAAGACAGACAAAAGTAGCAGCTGAGCATGCAATGTCTGATTTTGAGAATCAGCAGCAACGAACGCCGACACGTGATTTATTATATAGCGATGTAACGTGGCAAGGCGGCGAATCGTGTAATGTGACGCTCCATGATGACCAACAGGAGATTGGATCACACAACAGCCCTCAAGAAATGGAATATGCAAACGTGACGGGAGATCAGAAGAGGTTGCAGAAATATAGGAGCCGAAGTAGCGTTGCACGCACCGCCGAGACTTCAGCACATCCACTACATATATTTTCTTTTCCAACCTTTTCAGTCGTCAGGGGCCAAATCAGTAACGTCGGTGAAAAGAAAAGAATACAGGACTTTACTAGTGTTGCAAAATATTCTGCAAGGCAGCTTAATTCTAATTCAGGAAAAAATACTATATGCCCGCAACACTCGCGAAAAAATGGTGAGGAAAAGGATTCTGGCGAAGCACGGCGGATTAGCAAGTATGCCACCTCAGAATTAGCTAGCAGTAGCACCAGAGCAGCTGGAGCTTCAGCAAGTTTTAATGAGCAAATTGGGGTGAATCCACATAGAATTTCTGGTGTGAAAGGTCATCGCTTGGGTTTAAGTAATGAAAAAATAAAAGAAGAGAGTAAGCAAGAGTTTTTCGATAGTTATCCTGGTGAAGAAACTTCGGATGACTTCGACCTACTACTTGGTACTAGAACTTTCCCTCTAGAAGAAAGTGAAGATTTTACTAGTTTTACTTCTCCTGGTGACCGAGACGAAGTAAGTCAAATGGATGAAGGTACTCTTCATACTACATACGACCAATGGGAGTCATTTCAGTTGAAGAAGCAGCAGGAGAAATTACTTTCAGATTATACAATCAAAAAACATCCGTGTAACAATGATTGCGAAAAGAACAAAGAAAAACATCACTAATTGCTTTATGTCAGCCCAGTTACTTTCTTTTTAGTTCTTGCTGGTTTTTTATTTCACTCGAAGTAGAAAATTGTTCCAGTTAAACACAGCAGGTAACGCACTAAGTTAGGTAGCTAAATTGCCGCCAGAGCAAATTGCGATTGTTTTTTTTCATTCCCTTATAAATAAAATTAAAACAATTTTTTTATAAATACATCATCTTTCATATAGCGCTAACGCAGTAGGAATACAATGTTGATTAACCTACAATTTATCTGGCTTCTATTCAAGAAGACCTGAAACTTTGATGCTGCCTCAGCTCGCGCAATAAATAAAATAAGAAAAACTACATCTTAGCTTACATAAACAATTTTCTAAAATATTTATAAAGGGAAAGTATACTCCACGACCACTCAAAATGATAACTCGTTGAAAAAGCCATTGTGACGCAAAATAATTCAAATTCTCGTTTTACATCAGGTTGCTCTGTGTAGGATAAGAATTTTCTCCCACCCTTTCAAGGCGAATAGACACAATTTTTGTAGAAGGAAAGGCCCAATAAATTGCATTTTTACCGATATTAAAGTTATTTGATTAAATTTGTTAATTAATAAAACTCATTTGTTTTAGGCAAATTTACGTGCATGCAAACTCTTGCCTCATTGAAAATGCTGAATTTAGCGAATTACATGCCTCCAAACATGGCATTACCGCATGTTTATACTTTTGCAAAACGGGGAATGCTCTTTAAAAATAAATAAACGCAATCACAACAAAAATGAAAAGATGATTACAGTTTCAAAACCTTAATCGGAATGATTTAGACGGTTATGCGTAGTACAGGAGGCTTGCTTCGAATGCAGCCAGGTAGAAGTAAAGGGTGCAAATTGCGAAATAAAAATTTTAGTTCCCAAAACATCCATCTCCGTTTCGTTTTGTAACAAACTCTTAATTTATGGCAGCAAAAAAAAACAGGCTTGAAAGTTTAAGAATGAAAGTGTGTGTCTACAAATGCGTGCACTAAATTTTTCTATTGTGCATCACTTAAAATCCTTTCTCAAAGGAAGTTAATCGCCTTGGTTTCGAAAGTCTTGTATATCTATTAACGTAAAGCGGCAGTTTCACAATGAATAACAGCAACATATAAATTTACTTTTATACAATAAATAAACCAACTACAGACCTGCATTGTGCTTTGCTAAAATATCGTTAGATTTTTCTTGCTGTGTTGACGAGAACAAGCCAAAAAATGGTAGAGAATGTTGCTGAGAAATGAATCCACACATATATCAATTTTACATTCTCCTGAAACTCCACACGTTTATCTAAACTTCAGATGTATTTAATAAAACAAAGCGTTTCAGGGTGTGCGTGCAGCCACCCATGTTCTAGTAATGAGAGTAACTATTCAAGAGGCATCTCTAGTCAACAAAATTGCAAAGAGATCGTCATAAGACATGTAGTTTGTTCTAAACACAAACGACTGCAGAATCAAAATGAAAGACTGACCAGCCGTTGATGAGGGCAGGCTTCGGGATGGTTATCAATAAACATATGTGGACAGAGGGAAATCAGGCGAGCACGAATAGTGTCAATGAAGCTATCTTCTTTCCACATAGCACCTGCTGTGGATTCTTCCTTAGAAACGAAAGAATGCTCTTGATTACGCATTATTGCCCTACAATGGTAGACGGCTAGAATTAAAAGAGCCAATATTTGCCTGAGGCAACAAAAAATAACAACCCAATGAAGAGGAAAAATCAATGTAACGAGCTATCGCATAAAAACCTTTAAAAAGATGCCATTTTCATGGCTTAAAATACATGCAAAATCAAGGATTTGGGGCAAGCGGTCACTCGATTCATAAAAGACAATCTAACAGCATGAAAAAATTCATAAATTAAGAGGATAGGTTTCAAGAAATCGAATTTAGAATCCTTTTGAGCATCTAGTCATTTTCACAAGAATCTTACAAGCCATACAACCAACGAAAATACAAAATCCTACCACACTTGCGCTAAGAAAAAGGAGCGAATTTTGCTCTTGGATGGATTTGCTTGAAATTTACGTAATGAGCGGTATACAAAGGCATTTACACAAAGCGAATCAACAACAAACATCCAAGATGTCAATCCAAAACAAGAAGAGATCTGAAGGAAGCATTTAGAAAATAATGAGAGAGTCAACTAAAAAGGGGAAAAAAATAAACAAGTGCTAATCAAATTAGGAATTCACAAAGGCAACACGAATTTACTGAAATATCAATAGTGACAACTCGCACGGCTAGATAGGTAGTCGCGAATATGAACTATAGAATTTTATCTTAAAATACTAGGCTTACAGATTAACCCTACAAAACTTGTCATAGAGTTCACCGAGTGTAAAGAAAAATTCAAAACTTCAAATTTAAAATGAGTATGGCAGGCTTTCAATTTACATTATCTTCATTATATTTGGAAATTTAGGGTCACGCCTTCATGGGCTGTTCTACACCAAGGCATGCAGCCTATCTTATCTTTTTGTTTCTTTCTAAAGGAAAAATGTTCAAATTTCAAGAAATCAAAAATCTAACCACTGGGAGAGCTGCAATAGCGGCCAAATAGCCGCTACATCGCTTGGCGGTTTGCAATCCAGTGTTATCATCCAAAGGAAACACCTTAAAATTTGCATTAAGGTAATCTTCCTTATAAAGCCAAGCAAGAGAATAAAAATGAGGAAATTGCCAAAGATATTGCAAAGAAAATAGAAGCCATACTTCCGGTATACCTAGACTACACTGAAGTAACAAAAAAAACCATTAACGGAAGACAAGAACCGGAAAACTTCGTAGCAACGGACATGCAGCAAAAATCATAAATCCAAAACGTTTCTGTTCAAAAGGAGAATCATATGACGGTAGACAAGCTACAAACGAGTGCCGATCTTTTCAGTAGCTCTCACTCTCCCTTAGTTTACAAAATAAAAATTCCAAAGCAGCTTCTCCTACCCCAGCTGCAGCACAGCCCATGAGAATAGGTAACGCCCCAACAATAGCGCCCACGTGCGTGTTATATGGAGAAATAACTGTAAATTAAGAATTTATGAAAGGAAACATAGCAGATTACCAGAAGCAGATGAAACGTGAAACTCAAACATAGCAAAGAGTCAATATAAATCAAATCAAAAAACTCAAGAATACTAAAAACTATTGATTAGAGAGAAGCAGGAATATATGCGACATGCTACAGAAGATCTATGAGCAGCTGTATAGTAAATACAAGTGCTACATAACGTCACTTCAAACGTAAGAAGTAGGATGTGTTCAAAAAAAAAGAGAGACACACCCAACATTCCACAATGCTTGGGAATATCCAGAGACATTTACCACACCATATTCAAACACTCTATGCAAAAATACAGAATAATACATAATGAAGTAAAGAGACCTTTCAAGGGTGTATATACACAGGCATATAATGCAATTGTGAGAGTGGAAATACTGGCCGTTAGGGGAGACGTAGTTAGGAGCAGAGTTCCCACTCCAACGCTTCCAGACAACAAAGCAAAGGTTTTCGCAGCAGAGGGTGATAATCTCCCAGTAGCTAAGGGTCTGAATGTACATGTTTTTAGCAGCCAAAAAATACTAATCAGTTGAAATAATTTCAATAGAGTAAAAGAATTTGAACCGTTCTAATGTAAACGCCTAGAAGCAAGAAATATCTTCTTTACACTCCTATTAATATACCACAGCATGAAATAATGGAACCTCTCCGTCTGTGTGGCATTAGACCACCTTCTTACCTATTTTTTGTGCGGAGCATGATGGCATCTCGTTTTCGTTCATATAATTGATTCAATGTCGCAGCACATGCACTAGATAAATATGTTCCTAAAGCGAAACAGCAAAAAATAGATATAGGAGGTGGCGATAACACTAAAAAATAACCCGGAAGTGTACTGAGAACGACCCACACAGATAACTTGCTCTTTGACAGAACCTGTAGAAAAGTAAAATGGTAAAGGTATGCTGCAATGGTATAATCAGTATGCAGTAAATGGAGAAAAATAAGATAGGATGGTGTAATTTTATTTGAAATACGTAATACAGTCACTCTATGAGAGTACAAAAGAAGAACATAGTAGAAGTATTTCTCAACAACTTATATCAGTCTTACAGGAATTGACACATTGCCCACTAGTCAAATGTCGTATACAAAGGCATACAGGAAGTATGGAAGTAAACTACATTTATCGTATGAGCCAAAAAGAAATTACAAACAACCACAAAATATTCCCTTGCAGTTCTCTAAAAATGAAAAGATGCACTACGTGAATAACTATTTAATGCAAGCCACTTACCATGATATCTTTTATAAATTGATGAAGCTGCTTTTTTGTTGAAACGTAAGAGATACTGAGAGGTTCGATAGGGGAAACAGCCAACCCTCTTCTTTCATTTTGCAATAATGTATAGTCGCTACTCTCAGGGGAAGCTTCTACATTTCCAATGCACGGTAATGGCTTTAACAAAGGGGGAGAAGAAGTAGTTTTTGCCAAGGTTCCTGATGAAGATGATGCAAAACTGCTAAATTTTCTAGCCCCATATCTGTACTGAAGAATTTCACTGTAATTATGCCATTGCGGAGTAAAAAATGGGCTAGAGAGATATCTACGAGTCGGAAGAACAGTGCAATATTTAACCTTGCCCAACGATTCACTCGATCGACCTTTTGAAAAGTTGTCATTGAGTAAGATGGGTAAGTTGCTTCTTACAGCGCACCTTGTATTAGGGAAAGGGTTATATATACAGAAAAAGCGCAGAGCTTCATTTTTCCCAAAATCTTTCCCTCTCGGGATACTGAGCACAGTTCTGAACATAGTCTGTTACTGCGAAATCGTAACTTCTCTCCGATTTTGAAGCTCTGCCACTACCTTTAACGGAGAATAACTTACTGCTTCTATAACAATTCCACAAGGGATATTAATGAAGAAAGAAACAAGGGGTTGGATGGATCCATAATTATTTTAAGCACAAACTTTCAAGCAAACAAGGCTGAAGATAAATCATATTTTCTTCTCTAAAATGAAGTACGTAGTCAGATGATCAACAAAAACACAATACTCGCAGCGGCAGGGGGTGATCCAAACGGGATTTCGTAAATACATTTCCAATCGGATAGTGAAAAAATTGCACAGAATGGTATATAATACTCTACAAGCAAACATCACCCCTTTCCGTACAAAGTACAGGATGTTTGAAATGAGAACAGTAGAGAAGGTAGCGAAAGGAAAATGTGTAAAATCGTAAAGGCTAACACTCATATTTTCATGTCAGCATTTTGAATTCGTAAACTAAGTTTGAAGCGGACGGATATGCCCAATAAATCAGCGTTAACTGGCTGCACCGAATGCTGAAGTAAGGCTGTTAAATAAATCATGTTCATATGGCCCTGCAATAGCAGCGCAGCAAGTGGACATGTACTCGATGAAATCGCATTCGCAACGCTAATGTTCTTTGAGCGCTACTGGACATCCTCACCATTTATATCCACACAGGAGTAGGTAGATTGAAAATAAAGTAGCTTGAATAGCGGTTAGCTAAAACAAATTTAACCGCTACTACCCTTTATGTAACGCTTTCATAGCCAATGAGAAACATATCAATTACTGTTGCAAAATATAAATTATTCGACAGACCCGAGAGTGCGGAAAGTATATATACAGCGATTATAAATTTTCGCTTCCCAATTCTTGCTTTGGAATGGGAAAAGTTGCTAGGAAAAAATGATGCAGATCATTTAAAAGGTAAAAATTAAGGGATTCAAACCTCACAATGACTCAATTGAATAAATCAAAATGATTCATCTTCATCATTGTCCTACTGCCTCACAGTATGATTGCTTTACATGTGATGCTCATTTAAATGAAAGGTTCAATACAAGTTTTAGCCAGTGCACGTCATATGCGCAATCTAAAGTGGGACACGATATTTTCTCTAGGAAATAATTTGTATCTTGTTGGAATATACGATGTACTGGTGTACATAACAATAAATTATTAGCCAACACAAATTTATGTGTGTGCTGCCACTGAAACAGTTTTGAGAGAGTACTGTCGCATCTTGAAACAATCTCTACTGAACTATGATTAAAACAAAACACACTCACAGCTTGCACTGGGATATCCATAAAATGCTTCGTGTAAACAAAAGTGCTGCTACATAGAAATAAAAGTACCCCTTGAATGAAACATTTGAAGTTACATTTTTCCGAAATAAAGTGGCTCTACTCAGTTCTTGTTGGCGATTTAGAAAGCTTAAATAGCAATGCTTCCAAATACCCTAGCAATAATGATAAGCTGAAAAATGCAACTAGAATATTATGATTATTCCTCGCTCATAGAATCAATCGTTTCAAAAAATGTTGGTTGAGAAAGGCACAAAATATATTTCAAGCTTATATATAAGAAATATATAGATTATATTTCCTTTTGTAGGATGAATATAAAAACTATTCTGTAATGGTGATTTTTACTTGATTGCCGAATCTGCTGAAATGTTAGAATAATTGCTTGCGTAGCGGAATGGGCAAAGAAGATATTGTATGTAAAACAAAATGTTTAATAAAAGAAAATCCTGAAGCGAGAGTTAATACTTACTAAGTCTTCTTACCTAAACTACTTAAAGAAGAATATATGCATAATAACTCATAAAAAAGAACCAATTACTCTAAGTAAAAACCTTACGTGGAAAAAAGTCCTCTTCCGAAGAATCTTCTCCCTCACTTTAATCACTCCTCATCGGTGTTAAGATTAGTTACCACTACTCGCGTGTCGGATTGTGTTTGCGCACACTCAAATACAATCCTAATCACTTCATCCTTAATTTACTACTACTTCAGATATCGTTAACCTTCAGCTACTCCCGCTTACATCCTTTCAATGCTATTGCATATCAAGCAAACTTACAATTATCTCAATCATCAAACTTACAATTATCTCAATCTAGTAAATCTGGTATTAAACTTCTACGAACTTATTCACTACACCCATCACAATAATCTGATAGTTACATATACTTTTGGATATTTTCTATTGCAAAAACGTTTGTAAATAGCTATTTATCGAGGAAGTCTGATAATTTTAAGTACGCGAGTAGATAAATAATTTGTTTATTTTTCCATTTGCTTAATATATTACAGCGAAACAAAATAATAAAAAATATCTACAAATTTTTATTATTAACGTAATACGACATGCGAGGGGAACTTAAATCATTGTATGTAGCACTAACATATTTAATGATATAAAAATAAGTGGAAGAGATTAGAGTTTGGGGCCAAAAAGAGTGGGAACAATTTAAATAGAAAACATTCTCAAGCAAAATAGATCAGTGCTTTTTTCCATCATGATACAAGAAAGGCTGTTATGCATAGAAATGGTTTTATAGCAATGATAATACTGGCCAATACGGTCCATTTTAAAAATGAATTGTCATAACGCAAAAAGGATGTAGGCTTTTTTTAAGAAGTGAAGCTTTCGTGTATTGATGAATGGCTTACAATTGATTTGAATTGCGGCGTAATAGAAGAGTAGATTTTAGGTGCAACAATTTAATTATAATAGAAGGTTCCTTTTAAGAGAAAGTTAACTTAATTACTAATCACTAAGATTCCTACATAGCTAAAGCCTACCTCTGAAATGCAACGAGTTAGAAATGAATTCCATGCCTCTTTTGAAAGAATCAGTAACTACTAAAAAATAAGATCAAGAAAAAGTAATGTTAATTCATAATCTTCTCTCCGTCCCGTAGTTTCCTCCCTTCCTTCTTTCGTCCGATCAATTGTTTGTCGCTAATCGGATATCAGTTATATTCGTGTGCACTCAAATACATATCGAATAGCTTTACATTTAACTCGGTACTTCCTAAATATAAAAAATGATTACGGGTTAACTATTTACTAATTTTCGACTACGCTAAAAAATGTACACCCTATTATTTAAAATGGGTGTTTGCAATTTTATAATTGTTACACTTTTTATTCTGTATGTATTATATCATGTCTAGCTCGAAAAAGTGATTTCAGCACTGTGATGCACGTATTACCTGGTCTTATTTTCGAAAAAAGCGTACAAATTCATTATCACATGTTTATTCCATTTCTACTTAATCCATCGATGCCGTGAGTAATATGTTACTTCGCAACTCCTAATAAAACGAAATTTCATTGGCAGTAAAACTTTTAAATAAAATATTCTGATACCGTTTAGTATTGTTTGATTGCGCTTAGTTTATAATGTAGGTTGCGGCTAATTACTTTTTTCCAGTTAGCTTTTATACATTTCTCCGTTCTGCTTTTACCCCTTTTGTTTGTTTTTATATGCAAAAGTACCTTGTAAGTGCGTTCTCACCTTGCATGCTGCCTATAATGCTTGCGTTCCATTAATTGCGAGATTGTTTTTACCATGAATTACTGTGTTAAATCCGAGTGATATTTTTCAGCTCTCCAATACACTCAACAAGGAAGCCAACTTACCTTTACTCTGAATTCCGAAGTAACATTTTGAGAATGGTTCTACCAGCCTCAGTTTCCCCGGTACCTCACCATTTCATTTCCTCATCTTTATTGCCAAGAAGTACAAGAATAAGAAGCAATGGATTTTTAGATATGCTCCTATACATGCGAGTAAAAGAAGCACTCGATCCCTAACTCTACAAACAGGAAAAAGCAAACTAGCCGACAATAAGATGATGCGCTAGTACTTCGTTTCCCAAATGGCAGTACGTAGTCACGCTTTCCCGCTTGTTGTATTTGATATTTTTTCAAATAATAACCTTGTGCGCAAGTAACTGAAGTACTTTGGTTACTTAAGTGAAAATACAAATTGTAAATACGGTTCGATTTGTGTATATATTTTCTAGGTACAGCCCCACATGGTTTGTTGGCACATACTTCTCATGAGGTTGGAAAATACCGGCACATAGCTCTCATGCCATTAGTTGCTTGATAGGGTGCTAAGCATAACTGAAAAAGAAAGTTATTAAATTTCAATGATTAGTTGCTTCATAGGGTGCTAAGCATAACTGAAAAAGAAAGTTATTAAATTTCAATGTATGTACACAATCTTTTGGAAAGTTCATAGAAGCCAGAAATGTTTTGCGATTAATAAAGTGAGAAGGTTGAGCGAAATACAACTCAACTTCAAACTGAGGAAGACACTGTTGCCGGATATTTGGTCACGCCCTTTCCTTGCTTGTAATTCTCACCTCTTTTGCATTATTTATTCCTTTCCGTCTCCGTTAATATTTCCCTCGAATACATTATCAATATTGCAATTTCAACACTAACTTCAAATTAAAATTATCTCCAATGAAAGTGATTGATAGTCCCTTATATTACTTTTTTGTGCACTGATTTTGTGGCGTCTGCACCCACGCCGAAACTTTTTGTATGAAGCGTATTGCCTCGCCTGCATATGTATTTCTTGCAACGAAGTTTGTTTCCCTTTTCAATATCTACCGCTGTGCTTCTATTTCAATTCTTTTTTTTTTTGCCTGAATGATTATTTCTTTTGTCGTTCACGAAAAGCGTAGGTATCACTTGCCCAAGGAGCATTTGCGGACATGAGAATGCGCCGAATGTAAAATATGCCGACGCAACCTTCTTTGCGCTGATTTCATTTTTTGGTACGTTTTGAGGAAATGCACCTGCAATGATGCCACGTGTAATACTGACTTCCTGGGTGACTCCCTACTGTCAGAGAAAACGGTGGTGGTTTAAGATCATTTTTATACTTCCATCTCTCCTTGCTTTTGGAGTTTATCCGTCGTTTTCATTGTCATTGCTTCCTCGACCCACGCCTTCGGTAGGAGGAATAAAATTCGATGCTGTTATAAATGCAGCAGATTCTCTTCATAATTTCAAACTCAATACCCAAGTATTATGGAATAAGACCTACACAGGAAATGTCCTGGAATTCGCAGACTATGATGGCGACGCGTTTGTTGACTTTATTTCCTATAAGCCCACCAACGAAGCCACTGTAATTTCAGGGGACACTCTTACTGCCTCTCTTGAGGCAGGCCATATTTCCGTGTACCTTTGGAACACAACTAGGAAAGATTTTGTCGAGAAAGTGAAATATGTTATTCCATCCAGCGTGACAGCCGAAGTAGTTGCCCTGGTTGCATCTGATTTTAATTATGATGGTAGAAACGACATCTTGGTTGTATACAGCTTACAGAATGCTTTAAAGAATCCAAAGTATATGTTTGAAATCCTTCTGCAAGATCCTTCAAACCTCACACTCAAATCTGCTTGGAAATCGTACCCGAAGAGTTCGCTTCATGTAGATTTGGATGGAAATTTCTATACGGTAAACGAGGTAAACGAACTAGCAACTTCTAACGTTGTATCTATACAACCGAGTGTCTCCACTACCAAGAAAGATGGTGCTGCTAATTTTCTCGATAGCATGCTTCACTACATCTTCTTTTGGTGGAAAACCGGGAAGCATATCGTACCCGATGAAGAAGATGCCTATGCTGCCAAAAGTTCAATGCGTAAAGAATTTATTCTACAAAAGGTGGATCCTCCTCCATTTGGCTCCATACTGGGTGCTCAACCCCTACTCGCTGATGTAGATGCAGACGGTCGCATTGACTTGATTTCTCAAGTTTTTACTGAAAATGGTACCGCTGAACGCATCGTCTTTCTCAATAAGGCGGATACTCAAAACAATAATAACTTTGAATTTCAGCTTATGAACTGGACAAGACTCACCGATTTTATTGAAAATGCGAGCTTACCTTACGCGCCTATTGCCCATCCTCATTCCAGCGCATTCATTGATATAAATGGAGACCAACGAAGTGATATTATCCTGGTAGGTGTTTTTCTAGGATGGAATTTCAGATAAATTCATGAAGGACTGCCCCTATGTTTTCATTCATTATTTTTAAGGGATGCAGAGTGATATAACTCCTAACCCGCTTATCACTTTATACGATGTAATGCAGTTAACGTTTCTTTACTATTTTTATTTCATTTTCTGCTGAGATATGCATCGGACGTGTTCTGTAGGATGACAATGAGGAGTTTTGTTTTACTATTTTGCTTTAGATGGTATACTCGGGTGATCCTCAGGAAAACAAGGGATACACTCTTGAAATATGGCTAAATTTACTTCAAAATCAGACAGCAGGTATGTTGGCTCAGGCTGATCGCTTATATCATCAAAATGAAGCCATTTTTGAGTATTTTCACACGTTCTTCTCTTGTCACATGCCATGTATTCTTACATCGTTTGCCTTTCTATTTTTACGAGCTGTTTAATTTCTTTTTAAAATTCTCTGCGCAGTTTTGTTGCCTACTGGTATTTCGTCATTCCGCTTGCATTCTCCTTTTTCTCCCCTTTTTTTTCTTTTCCTTCTTCATCCTCTCACACTTTCTGTTTTGTCTATCATTTTATCTGTTCGCCTCTTCTTATCTTATTCTTTTCCCTTTATTTTTTCAAGTCTTCTCTCATCATCTTAGTTTCTTCTTCTCTTTCCCTCTCTCTCCTCTCTCCTCTCTCCTTTTCTTCTACTTGGACATTTCTACCTATAGTCAACGCTGCAATTCATTTCAGAATTTCTTTCTGACGCAGGAGGACGATCTAAATATGTTCGCTATAATATGACAGCCCCTGTCGATATTCCTTTTGGTGCTGGTCAAATTTCTTTTGCAGATATGAATGCAGATGGTGAGTTATTTGAATAAAAATTCTTTTTTAATCCATCTCATGCATTGAATGAAACAGTGGATTAAAAGAGAGATCCTACACTTCTTCTCCTATTCCAAATCGCCATGACTGCTCAAATTCATAGAAATTTGATTGCTTCAAACGTTTCTTAGAGATTTTTGTTGCAATGGAAGGAAAAAGATGGAGATAACAGTGCGAAGGAGTTAACAAAAAGAGAAAAATAATAATAAATGCATGATCAACAGAAAGAGAAGGAGCAAAATCTTTGAAATATCGATAGGCAGGCAGATCCACCTGGTTTTTGAAATACTCAAACTAAGAGTAGAAATGTATGCAAAGATGTAATCTCTCTTTCTTATTTTGCTGATTCTTTTGTTTTTTAATCTGTGAGTTTACAAAACTTGAACAGCTTGGAGGGGTAGTTATTGGGAGGGCTAGTATATCCCTCTTTTATAGAATCTAGAGAAAATAGGTATCTCTTTCATGCAGTCTATATAGAGAGTAGATGAAGTATATCTCTCTAATCCAGTCTATATACTGTAAAAAATATATCTCTTTCATGCAGTCTATATAATTTTTTCTTTACTTCTTCCCCATAACACATATATAGTCCTAGTTTTTCATGGCCTGCTAAACTAGCCTTTCATGTTTTCTTTATGAGAAAATGATAATTTTACGGTGTAGCTTATCTTAGAAATCTCTATCATCTTCTTTCTTGAGTTTGCTTCCTTTCCTGTGGTTCCTATCCCTTTGTAAGTAGAATTTTTTGAAACCTGTTGTTGATTTCTTGATTGTGAAATATTCACCATAAAGTAGAGTGTTTGTGCATATTTTAAAGTTTTCAAATACCTCTACTGGAGGTGTTAAAAAGCAAAAGAGACGTTTATTTCCTTCTCTTGCTATTTTTAATTTCAATCTTTTCCTATTTTGAATGTAAATATTCCTTGTATATCACAGGCAGTATAGATTTACTCATTCCCACCTGTCAACGCTCTACACCTTTTGAAATCTGTACTGGAAAGAGTGAAATTCTTCTTTATAGTAAGTAGTTTTCCTTCTTTTATGAAGAAAGAAAGAAATGAAATATGTTATGAGACGAAAAAAAGAAGTATCTTCAAAGTATTCCATCAATCTTCTAAAGATTTTTCTTCTCTTTCTTCATATATTTGTTTATGTTTCTACACAGAAAATACAAGGATAAAAGAGAAGGAAGTACCTCTCAATCATCCATTTCTACCTCTACCGCATCATTCTTCTCCTATACATTTTGAATTTTCTAAAGGCACCGTTGGTATGTCCAAATTTCTTAATTTTTTGTTTCTATTGTATAAAATTAGGATATAAATTCGATACAGGAGGATGTGGAGGATTCAAATGATCTTTTGTTGTTGTTTGTTAAAAGAGAGACTTCTGTAGACGATTTTGAAGTTTTTGAGAATCTTCCTTGTGAGGATCGTTTGTGCTGTGGAAGGTTTATTCTCTTTGTTAGTTAATTTCTTCTTAAACACGTTTATCGTTTGAAAAGAGTAAGAAAGTGTGTATGTTTGATTTTTTTATCATCGATGTGGATAATGATTTTAAATTTTATTCTTTGAGATGAATTGAATAGTTCACATCCTATTCATTGGAATGCATTGAATCATTCATTGAATTGTATTGTTTAAATATTTCTACAGTCTATACCACTCCTGATTCTTTCAAAGCATCTTCTTTCTATCCTACAACTCTACGAGTATGTGTAGACCATCCAAAACAAATTTATAAAGTTATTTTTTGTTTAGAGGGAGGAGAAACTTTTTCAACATTTTGTGAAGAGTTTTACATTGATTTAGAAACACTTTTTAGACTCCATGGGAGGGACTAATGATGAAAAAGAGAGAGAAGAAATAAAATCCATTTTTGGGCCAAAGAAGAGAACGTGGCGTAGCACTCGCTGCCCAGCCAAAACAAAAAAATATGATTTTTTGAAGGATATTTTTTACTTTGAATCGTTTCGTTTTTATACATTTTGTTTTCAGATTGGAGATTATGATAATGATGGCTATCCTGATGTTTTGACTGTAATTAAATCCAATAATGCATCCGTGGAATTTGCTCGGCTGTTGAAAAATAAGCAGGTAAGAGGAGGTTGATGGAAACCTGTAGAATATTTCATTTATTTCAATCGTTACTCTTTTGACCTTTCTTTGTTCATTTTTTCTTTTTTCCAACGCATTTCTCTCTCTGAATTCGATTTTTCTTCTTCTTCCTCCTCTTAACTCTTTTTTTTTCTTCCTCCTCCTCTTAACTTAATTAACTCTCTCTCTCTCAATGTATTTTTTTCTTTGATTTTCGTTGGTTTTTCTTCTTAATTCAAATCTACCTATCTTCTTTCCTTTTCCCTTCTAATTTTTGTTATATCTATAGTTTTCTCTTTTCCTCATAGTTTCTTTTTTTGGTATAGGGGGTAGGCCTTACCGAAACTGTAGATTTGACAATTGCAGATCCTTCAAATTCTTCCAAAGTTATGATTTATGGCTCTGCCTTCTTTGATGTTTTTGAGGATGTAAGATTTCTGCTGATTGTCCATCAAAAGGATGCTTTATCAGCGAGAGAGGCATGAAAACATTTAAATGCATGCAAAGAGGATTTTTTTGTTTTTATACGAGATTTTCATGCATTGCAGTGTTTGTTTATAGCTATCTCCTTTATCCTTCGTTTAAAAATCTCTTAAACTATGGAGGAGGCTACTTGTGATTTACATTTCATTTTGAGAGAGAAGATGTTGTGTATATATATTAAATGAAACTATTTTTATTGTTTCTTTGCCTTTTCTTTTGGAGGTTAAACGTATTTTTGCATTTTCCTCTTGGATAATCTCATTTAATTTTTTGTCGAAGTTTTGGTCATTTTGCCTTTACTGGTTTCTCTTATCGATGTTTATTTCATTTTTATTAAATGACTACTCTACTCCTGTACAAGTTTCTATCTAAAATTCGCATTATCTTTCTTCTTATTTCTCTTCTCTAAGTTGTTTTTTTTCTCCTTCTATTAATTCTCTGCATGTCTCTTTTTCTATTCTTTCTTTGTTTTCTAATCTGTTTTTTCATCTCTTTTTCTTCTCCTCATCTCTCTTTTTCTTCTCGTCATCTCTCTTTTTCTTCTCGTCATCTCTCTTTTTCTTCTCGTCATCTCTCTTTTTCTTCTCGTCATCTCTCTTTTTCTTCTCGTCATCTCTTCCCCTTTCTTCTCCTCATCTCTCTTTTTCTTCTCCTCATCTTTTCTCCTTCTTCCCCTCATCTCTCCCACAAAAACTCTATTATTTCCCTTCCATTATTTTTTTTTATAGGGTAATCTCGATTTGGTCCTTTTGGGAGCTTTTTCTTCCAATATAAAAACTACTTTTATGCATATTTTCCAACCTTCGTTTGAGTTTGATGGATTGTTTCTCAAAACCGTTGCATTGAATGGAATCTGTATTGCTGATTGTACGAAAAATGGACGATATCGTAAGTATCCTTACGGTGTCAGTGCTCACGGTAAGAATATGTGTAGAGGAATAGAATATAGAAACTATGAATGTGGAAGAAATGCTAATGTGAGAGAAAGAGTGTGAGAACTGTGTGATAAATTTAAAGAACTGTTGTTAATAAACAACCAACTTTTAGCCATTATTAGACAACGAATAGCAGCAACAACAAAAAATGGCGGTTTTGTTGAATTAAATGATGGATATCTCTGTTAGTAGTCTCCTCTTCTATATATTCTTTTTGAAGGAATTAAATGATGGATATCTCTGTTAGTAGTCTCCTCTTCTATATATTCTTTTTGAAGGTCCAGCCTTTCGAATTAGTGCTATCGATATCAATGGCCGCAAACGCTATAGAAGTGGTATGTTTTGCACAAGTAATGTTTTTGAGTTGACAAACAAAGGATGAGAAAATGTAATGGTATTTGTTTGTGGAGTTTTTGAGAAAATGTGATGTTTTATGGACTGTAGAGGCTTGCATTGTTGTTTTGATTCTCTCTTGTGGATTGTATACATTTTTAATCGATTGAAACGGAGTTTAATATACTTTAGAGGCGTGGGTAGCTTGTAAATAGATTTATACTATAGTAAATAGGATGCATGGCCCTCTGTAGAGCCATTTTTTTAATAGAAATCCCTCATTTCTACTTCTCTCTCACAGAGTGTAATGCATTTCATCTTTCTGAGGAGATTTCTTTTGAAAGGGAGGAAAACCCTTTTTTTGTTTGTTTTCAGCCACACAATTAACACAATCAACTTTTTCTCCTCTACAGATGCCTTTTGTCTACTTTGGGTAAGCCAACTGTTGAAAATGCATCTTTTTCCTCTCTATTTTTTGAGGAATGGAGGGGTATGTGATTTCTGTGTTGGTTTTTTGTTTGAAAGTTTGACTTCAACTTTTTGTTTTTAATGGGTGTGTTCTTCTCATTTATTTATACGTGTTGATATGAATGAAAAAGCAGAAAAAGGAGAATCCCAAAACACTCTGCAATTTCTATTTATGAAGGAAATCGAAAATATGTTTTTTTTGCATTAGAGTGTTATTTGAGTTGGGAGGAGTCCCTACTTTGATTTCTAGTTTTCTCTATTACAGGGAAATAAGGATTTATATTTTCATTCTCACCGCCTTTCTCTCTCCATTTATATTTTTTCTTGCTTTACGTCCCTCTCTTTCTCAATGCATTTCACTCATATTTCCTTCTCTTAACGCATGTCTCTCTCTGGTGGACCGCCTTTGGGATGAAACTATCAAAAGTATTCTGTGTGCATTTTTGAATATTTTTCTTTGAATGTGTAGCTTGGGAAGGACAAATAATTATATTGAAGAATTTTTATTGGGAATGCCCATCAACTCCCACCGCTATTCAAATATGTGGCCTTCCATTATTCCAAATACTCAAATTGTTGCCTCTCCTCATCCTTTGTTTGCTCCCAATCGGTACGTATCTCTCTTCTTGCCTTTCATAATAGCAAAGGAAAAGGGTGAAGAAAATCTATTTCTAACGTATTTAAACGAGTAGAGAGATTAACGTGAGGATATCCGTGGAAGTTCATGCAAATGGGGGGGGAAAGAAATGAGCGTTTAAAGGAAACAAATTTGCAGAATATTCTGTATCAATGGATGAAACTATTGCAACCCTGAGGTTGAGAAATATTTCCTTCACTTTGCTCAGTTGTACTTTTGTTCATTCGATAGATGGCTGTCTATAATAAAATTGGTTTTAAAAGATGGAATAAATGCCTGAAGGGAATGCAGGTTGTTGGTAAGAGAGGGGAAACGGATGAATTTTTATCAAATTTTCATTTTTTTATCGGCTAGAGACGGACTTGCTTGTTTATAGAGTAAAGAGATAAGGATTCTCACACAGACGTGGATCGTTTAAAAAGGCTTAAATGCATGGAAAGTTTTTTATGGGAATTGCAACCTTGAGAAGGATGTTACTGTTTGAGGGTCTGTAGAAATATCTCAAACGCTTTACTGATTATTCTCTTTGAAGAACGGATACCTTACTCTACGTCTATGGAAGTTATTTTTAATGACATTTTATGGAAGATAGGTTTCCTTCTTTTATAAAACGAGTCGTAAAGAGACTGTAGTTTGGAATAGATGTGTACTTCCTTCATAGTCAGAGGCGTATCGTCTACCCTTACTAAGAAGGAAAAAAGTATGTGAAACGCATTTTCCACGGTGATAACACATGGCTGGCTGTTGCTATGGGAAATGCATGCTGTTGAAAGTATGATTTTTGTATAAAGTAGAATTTTATTTATCGATCAAACGCATATGGTTGTATGATACTCCGCAGATGGACCTTGGAACTTTCATTAAGTCCTTCTATGCTGTTTCTACCTATTTTATGGGTGAGTTTTGTGAAATTTGAGCATAGAAGATGAGGGCTCTCAAGGCATGTCCATAAAGACAAGTTGTGTGGGTACTTTTTTGGAAAAGTATTACATCAGCGCGTATGTAATCCATGACAAGAGTTGTTTGATAACATATTTGCTAAAAAATACAAGGATTTTTTTGTTTTTACCATTTTTATTATGTTGCTCCTTGGTTTTTCTGTCTCTCAGGCTACCCTTGCTTCATTAGTTTTCATTGGTGCTATTATTTTCTTCCTCCATCAAAAAGAGAAGGTAACTCACGAAGATATATGCGGACTGCGTAATTTTTCATTCTTGCCCTATTCTTTTTTAGCCTTAGAAAACAGGATGGTATTTCATCATTTTATCTGGTATTCCTTTGGAACACAGGCAGGCAGTCATACTATTTTAAAGTTGAGAAATACCCCGAAAATTTTGTACACAAAAAAAAAATACTCCTTGAATTGCTTTTCCTCTGCGTTATTACTATCCTTTTTCTTTCTGACAACGCCTTACCCTTCTCAAACGGATGTCCGTTTTGAGACTGCGGTAAACTGTTATACTGATATGGCAGTAAATTATCATCTCTTATGCTGACAAATTTTAGTAGATTCGTGACAATAAAAAATCCTTTGCTTAAAAAAATAACGGAAGAGATATGAGAGAGAGTGGTATTTCTATGAGGTATATCCCTAATAAATATTGGGAGAATGGCTTCTTTCTTATCTATGTCTTACGTCGTATTTTGTGCAGCGAGAGGATTCCGAGGAGCGAAAAGGTTTCCGTAGTCATTTCATCGTCCATTGAGTAAATTAATGTGTCGATTTACTTCTTTTTTTGAAAAATCGTATGGAACGACGTGAATGAGGAGAAAAAAAACAGTTTTACCGTGTAAATACACCACTGCCCATGGAAATTTCAGCCTTTGCTAATTTCCACCATGCTGAATTAATATGTATATCCGTAGTGACAAGCGTTTTTGAAGTAATCAGAGTAGCACGCTCAATTTTTCCGTAAATAGTTTGCGAGGTTTTCTGTGTAAAAGCACATGCTTTGGGTTATTTAATAATGTAGCTCCAGATGTCTCATTTTTGAGATTGACAAAAACGAGCACACACAGCTCTCTTTATAGCAACACAACATACACCACTCTTACAAAGCACCAAAACATTACCAGTCTGGTTGCATTCTTTCTACGCGTTCAGATAGCCTTATTATCATCCAGTTTTTGTTCAATCCCTTTCAAGTTGCCTTCATATTACTTCAACAGTAATACTAACAATAACGCTGCGATAATAGGAGTAAAAATACAAAAGGATTCCATTGATTAAATGTAGCGGACTTAGATTGTTTCTTCTATAAGAAATGTACGTAAGAACAGCAATAAAATGAGTTTCAAAAATAAAAAGAAGTATGTGTTAAATTCATGCTAGATCAGTATTTGTACTGTAGAAAAGGGGGCTGCACCCCTACCTGATAGGAAGTACGTTCATATTGGCATGATTTTATAACCAGAGCCTTCAGAAATTAAGCAGAAATTTCTTAACTGGTACCGCAGTTAGCAAATGCGCGGTGTGTACGTAGCTCATTAACTTTAACACTGAAGCGAGGAGAGAGCATGTGGAGTGAGAAAGCTGCTGTTTTAATAGTGCAGGACGTCCGGAGCGCAATCTACGCAATAATCTAACACTAGGAGGGAAAACTCACTGGTACCTAGCATTTGCTCCAAATGTATCTTTCATATTTTACTGTTGAAAGTAAGATGTATATCAGAACGTTCCACTAACCCTACGCTTCGGCCAATCACGGCAATAAAAACGTGAAAACTTTGCATACTCTGGTTCAAACCGTGAAACTATATTGATTTAACTGAGGCAGAAGCTTTCCCCCATTTTCGAAAAGGCAGCAAGTCAATGCTTTGCAAAAATATCTTTTCAAAATTTTGTTTGGTACGGAGAAAGATTTGATGCAATGAATTGTGTTTGCATTGCTAGCATACCTTTCCCTTCGAATGTAGTGAAAAATATACGCTCAAACAGGAAGGGCAAGGGAAAATACTCTGGAAACGAATGATATCCAATCGACAGCAAATTCGCTAAGTTACTTTTTGCGGCAGGGGTAATTTATTCTAGTTAAAAATTACTAAGAAATATTAAAGACTCCGTTTGTTAAGAGTTATACCTTTCTTAGGTAAAGTTTAAAGGTATTCCTATACCTCTGTATAGCGCACAAGGGTTTTTTCAAATAAACGAGTTTCATTGAATACATGCGATGAGAGTAGCTTCCAGCGAAACAATGAGTTCATAATATACTATTATACATTCATCTCTCATGCTAAGTACAGTCTAGCTTGATTTGCTCTCGATTTTCAGTGTGCAAGTGGAATGATTATGGATAAAACTGCACTAAAATTGACTACCGTGGATTAGATACAGGGGTACCTTTTTAAAAAGAGAAAAATAATCAAGCGAATGGCATCAGAAAAATATCCTCTGACTCATCAAGTTATCATTTACGCACATATAGATAAACAAGTAAAATTTCATAAAAAATGATTTGTTGGTACTTTGAGTGATCACGGGTGAGGACAGCTGTAGCAAACGCATTCCTAGCCATCGATTAAAACCGCATCACCCTTCTTACAAATATATAACATTTTAGAATTTCATAAAAAAATGTATAGTGAAACAATTTTCGTTGAAAAAACATGCAGGATCCACGCGTAGAGCCGATCAAAAGAATTCACTGCGTATGGACGATCATCCGAACTTAATGCATTGAATCCAACGGAAAAATATTATTTCCCGCCCACTCCAAATCCACCGCAGAATCGATGAAGTGCTCATCATCATGCGTGGATACCAAAGAACGATAGGCAGGGCCATGTTGCAAATTTTTCCTATCTCGTTTGAGAGTAAAATGAAGAAATGAGTAGCAAACTGCGCATATGATGAAGGGAATTGTCTGAGAGAAACGATAAAGATAGAAAATACGCACATATTAAATAATAGCCGTCAAACTAGGCTGCTTCCAGCAATGAAGTTGGCAACACTGCGGCTTAAAACTCTGCCCCACTCATAAGCCTAAAAGTAATGCAACTTTTCAATTATGAGCTCTCAAAATACCAAGAATAAGAGGGTCAATTCCTAGTTCTTCCTGCTCAACCAAAAAAAAAATTCCTTCTTTGATTCTTAAAACATGATCTATTACTATGCACCCTCATTTGTATTGTTCCATCGTACCACTCCCAGAGTAAGAGCATTGCCAAGCGCAATCAAATTTCGTGAGCGCTCTTCATCATTCATTTCTGTAACTGGTAAACTTATTCCAGCATAGCCAAAGAGAGTCTGTACAAGAAGCACAGAACTGCATGCTTTCAAAAAAATATTTAGATTAAGAAGAGAGATCCGTGAGGGTAAGGAAAAAATAGAAAAAGCAAAAGGTGAGAATAGCAAACTACGTGCCAGAAGTAGTTGAGTACTCCGTAAAACAATAGAGATAGCAGTAAAGATGGGCGGAGAGATCCACTGCAATAGAAAAGTATTTTCCTCTGCATTCTTCAGTGGTGAAATATTTTCCTCCCCTATACTTCCCTTTACGAAAAAAAATTTGTCTTATCTTCTTACGTAACGCATAGCAGATTCCCTCTTAAAATGCTTACAACATAAAAATGTATAAGCAGATACTTCCTTCCCGTTTCTTCGATCGTATAACCCTGCTCTACGCTCTTCTTTTTCAGGATTTTTTATCTCTCCTAACCTCTCTTGTTTCTTGAAAAATGGTTCAAGCACATGAATGAAAACAGAAATGCACATACACCAATAAAGGCTGAAGAACAAGATAAAATTGTTTCATTTCAAAAATGACTATAAAAAACCAAACTATGCGCTATTTGTCAAAGAGGATCTTTCCACAAGTCTCTCTGTCATCAAATTCCTTTCCTTAGTATAACTCCCTTTCGTCAAATCCGGATCCTCCTCATCCTAGCATTTTTTTCTCCTTCACCCCAAAATTTTTTCCTTTGCAAGGAGATATCGCCTTGCACTATACCTGGGCAAGGAAAGCAGTAAATGGAGCACCGAAAAAAGCTGCTGAAGATCCTTCCACAGCCACAAGCCAAGCTAAAATTTGCCCCTATATGCCAAAGGCAATCAAAAATATATCCCATGCAATAAAGATAGCCTCACTAACATTGAACACATGAAAGCATGTAAAACGCTACGCCACCAATCCATCACATCCCTTTAGAAGGCTTAAAAACAAAAATTCTCCCGCTATTCATTCGCTATTCTCCCGCTATTCATTCGCTATTCTCTTGCTATTCTCCCGCTAAAAACAAGAGAAACGGAGTCAGATGAACCAAAAAAAATCTACCTACCAGTATCACTCTCAAGGTATACAGGCTTCCTGGAAAAGCGTATTGAATGAAAAAATAAAGGTGGAGGATTCTCTTTTATACACACATGGATCCACAGCAAATGATAGGATTTCTCCATCCTACACACTGTCGTCTCAACACATTTTCCTCTCTGATCATTCAAATTCATGCTGCTGCAAAACAGCCTTACACGATGCTCTGGTTCGATAATTTCTAAAAGAATAGGACGATTCACACCAGCAGAGCACCAAGAGGACACCTGCATACACATCATATATCCATCTCTCTACAAAACTCCAAAAACTCTAAGAATCCTAACAAGTTTTATCGTCAGAGAAGAGAATCCTAACAAGTTCTATCGTCCATTTTTAAAGTCATCTCTTACCAGGCCAAAAATGAAGAGAAGAAATGCATGCGCAATAATCATAGTAGGAGAAGGATCTACAGGAAGAACTTGGAAAACACTTGCAATAAGTGGTAATCCAATAAGAACAGAGAGTTGAGCCGTCATGGGGCGGCCATGATTTGGATTCCATAGATTCAAGCTATCCCCTGAGAAGAAGCAAAAAAGAATACGAATCATGGTAGAAGAGACAGTGACACAGCAAAGAGAGAAGAAGAAGATAGATCAATGCAGAGAAACACCACAAAAGGGATATGAAATAAATATGCATACAAACTTTGACAGAGAAAACAGCCTTTAAGAGTGACTATTGCAAATAGAATCTTCATTTGAAAAGATGAAAGGAGGACTTCTTGCTATTACAAGCTCTCAAAAACAAGGAAAGAAATTCGTTACCCGAGAAACTGCCCGCTCTGGCTGTCTCCATCTCTCCTTTATCAGAGTTCACCGTCATACAAGAGTAGCCAAACCATGAGATGTATAGATTGGGTTTCATCTTCCAAATTCACTCCCACCCTCACCTCTTTTTATTTTTTGCCTCATTTTTCCTCTACCAAAAGTTTCCCACAAACACAAAACTAAGAAACTATAGCCAAGAGAGAGGAGAGTGTATATACATACCAATGAAGCCACCTAACAAACTTCCAGGAATGAGGCCCAAAGTAAGAGAACTTGTTAAGAAAGATGCCCAACTATTGGATAATCCACTATATTGGTAATACAATGTAAGGAAACTCAAAGCATTCCAAGGAACAGAGCCAAAAATTCCCTGAAAGTTTTAAAAAGAAAAATTATTAAAAGAAAAGGTGCCGATGAGGAAGAACACCATTTTTAAAAATTTCATAAAACAAGGAAAACCTTCATTACACCTTCTCTCACAAGGAAGGATTCCAAACCCAACACTGAAAACGAATCATAAAAACTTTACATCAAACGCATAGAGACTAACAAGCATGGATTTACAAAATTTGAAAAGAAAGTTACCTGTAAAGCAATAATAACAAATGTGGGAGTCCGAAAACACTTAATAACCACAAGGGCCATATCTTTTAGAGCAGAGCATAACTACACACACAAACACATGCCTATATCTTTGAAAAAAATATAAATTCTTTACAGGTATCTACAGACCGCAAAAGAGTTTCTATACGATGCCTCTAGAGGTCCATCTTTACAAGTGAATCTTATTTTGCTGTAAGTGGACCTACACCCCCTTTTATCTATGGCCATGGATCCAATGGTGATTCCTCCTATGTATTATATTTTTCATTTTATAAATCTCCACGTGGCAATCTCTCTCTCTCTCCCTCTTTTTAACAAGGAGTTTCGCCTCTATTCGCACTCTCCCTCTCTCCTTCACACCCTTTCCTCCTGTATTCTTTCAAACACATCTTTTCTCCTCCTATTTTTTCTCAAGCCTCCAACAGAAGGGCCAGCCGCACTCGCATTTCACACCTCTCAAAGAGTATGAAAAACTCAAAAATGCATTCTTTCAAGAATAAAATGACATCCAGCTGCCTCAAAGAAGAGAGAGATGCCTCTTTGTAACCTTTGGAGTACCTCAAAATTTAAGAAAATGCGGCAGCATTCACCTGAGAGCAAGTACGACTTAAGAGAACAAAACGTTCTTTAGAAATGTGGAGGGTCCTCCCCTCTGCTATCAACGCCATTGGAGGATTTTGAGACACTTTTGCACGTCTTGCATGTATACTGTTTACACCTTCAAGTGTCTCGTTGCTACCATACGAGTCGGTAGACATACTTTCTCGTCGATTTCCATTGATTGTAGAAGGTGTAGAAAGAGGAGCACTGCTTTTTGTGGAAACCGCAGCCGTGGTGGTAGAAATGGTAGGAGGGAGCTCCAAATCCTCACTGGAGGTTTCAAGACTTCGATGAACGGTTAAAGTGATATAGTGTTTAGGTAATTGCTTATAAAGAATAAAGGCATAGAAGAGGCAGGCCAAACCCGTCAAAAAGAAGGCAAATCGCCAGCCTCGAAAGCCTGTATTTTAAGAGATAACACACAAGGAGCAATGTGTGGAGAAGGAGGGAAAGAAAAAAATATAGGAGGAAAGAAGAACTCAGGAGAGAGAAAGAAGTTGACAAGAATAGAGAAAGAAACAAAAAAACAGAGAGAAAGAAACAAAAAAAGTGGAAAATAAGGGTAGAAAGAGGCTAATAAAAATGAGATACTCTAGATTAAGAACACATGAAAAGAAGAAAAAAAAATGTAAAAGAGAAAGGAATAGATTGAGAAGAGTAGGACAGCTTCCCTACAGAAGAACAGCCATTGAGCATGAGAGATATCCATGCGTGGCTACCCAATCAATTTTAATGAAAGATTAGACGTACCAAAGATGAGTTTTTCAGAGATAGAAGTACAAAACAAATTCCCAAAGAGTGTTCCACAACTTATAGCCACTTGTACCCATCCAAACGTGTAACCATATTCTTTACTAGGAAAAATCTCGGATAAAATCGTTTGAGAAATAGGATTAATTGCTGCAAGGTACCAAAGAGAGAGAAAAACAAACTGTTAGCCGAGGTGGAAGAATTTCATGCATCGAAAAAAATGTACTTTTGATAAAATAGTGAGAAAAAAATCTTCTTTTTCTACATTTGGAAAGGTGAAAACAGGCAGAGTTTCACAGGTGTATGACCAGTGCAAATGCTCCCTCTAAAAGAAGTATACCAGCAGAAGAAATGCATAAAAATATATTTCTTCACAGACACAGCAGCAGCTTCTATCAACACGTTTGTATTTATGACTTGGAGAAGGTAAGAAAACACTTCTCAGACACAATAAAAAAATCAAAATGAAATGCAACACACACACAAAGATGTAGATTCTTTCAAAAAGGATAAAGCAAAGAAAAAAGAGATAACGAGAACAAAGAAAATAATGCACACTTTTAAAAAAGAATCTAATTGTAGAAGCTTTGAAGGCTTTCCATGAGCCAGAGTAGCTGTGAAAACGTAGAGAGAGATTGAAACTCGATGAAAGAGAGGGGAACAGCTGAAACAGATATAAACAGGTACTGCAAGCTCCTAATTCTCTTGATTAACGGCGGTGTTTGAGTCTACAAGTATCACTGGCATACACACATTACACACATATGTAAAGCATCTCACATGAGAGAGCAATTCCATTAAAAAAACGAAGAAAAGACATCGAAATTGGTCCATTGGAGAAGCTCATCAAAATAGTGAGGATTCCCCAAAAAGCACAACCAAAAACAAGTAATATACCTGTAGAAACCAGCTATAAGTTTAATAAAAATGAGGCTGGCAAAAGCAACATTACACACAAGAGAAGAGGAGGCCAAAAGGAAGATGGGCAGACCCGTATGCAGTAAAGCAGAAACCAAATATCTTAAAAAATTGAACTCCCCTCGAGTCAATTGCCTCCCTTGTCGTCACAGAAGGAGCAAGAAAATGCAGGGACGGCGTATTTCCAACAAAAACGCAAGTGAAAGAGTGTAGATGTACCTACATCCTCCAAATTTATATCCACAAGAGAGAATACCTTTATTGTACAATTTATCGCATAAATATCCCCAAAAAGGACCAAACACAGAGGCTGCAAACGATTGATAAAGTGCTAAACGTCCCAATAAGATAAGAGAAAAGTTCTGATCTCTTTCTAATGCTCTGAAAGAAGCCTATAGTGGTGAAGAAAAGCATGATGCAACAAACAGTATGGACGTATTTAGTTAACAGAAAAAATCTTCAACAAAGGATAGAAACGTCTGTTGATACTCAGAAAAAATCGCCTCAGTAACTTTGCTGCTTCATGTACGGAGTAGGATCTATAGAGAGCTTTAAAAGTAGAACTTTTCCCAAAAACAAAAGAAAATTTTCTAACATTTGCAGCCATTTAAACCATTATCCTGCTTCAAAAGACAACACCATGAGCCGCTCATATCACATTCTTAAATAGAAAAAATACCATCATTAAAAAAAATTACAGCAAGTACTTCAAATTAATGAAAACGTACCGGGAGTAAGCTCGCATCAGCACCCTCCAAAGCACATGCTGAAAGCATTACACTCTTCATTCATTGTACGGCATAATAGTATTAAAAAAAATTAAGAAGCTATCCTACTCTAACAGTAAAGAAAATTCAGATAAAAATATACATGATTTACATTAAAAACGCAATGCGCGATTGCCACCAAATTTCCCATTATAGAAGAGTGAAAATATGGACATAAGAATGCTTCTTTCCAAAGCAAAAAGCATCTAGAGGGTTTTACATAATTTTTAACTATGTGTTCCATTACAAAACGAAGAAGAAATCGAAATTGACACTGCGGCTGATAGTTTGTGCTCACCAACATTGAGAAGTACTTGAGGTTTGAGTGTTGACACTCTCTGAGGAGAATCCCTCTCTCCTTTTGAAGGATCTGTAAAGGGTAGCTCCCGCTTGCTATTTGTAAATGGAATAGCCATGCTTGGAGAAGAAGTGAAAGAAATCTACGCCAAGAAGTTTCAATCGGGTCTACCCGATACAGTAAGTAAAAATGCTTAACAACTTTTCCGCTTTTTTAGTAGGAATAGGTCATCTTTTAAAGCGAATTTCATTTAAAGGAAAAAAATAGCAATTAGTGAAATGCATTTACTCCCGGCCAAGCTTAATGAATTCACTAAATCATAGTGTTTTGGAAAGAGAAAAAAGGTCCATCGTCACCAACAGAAAAATACACAGAGGCGCAGTATAAAACAAAGGACATGATTTAATGCACTGCCGGCGTGTAAGTAACATCACCACCGGCCATGAACAATATTTTTGCTGCCTAAACACTATGAATCCATTGGTTTCAAAATTTCCATTATATTTAGTACTTCACTGCAAAATTGCATGATGTCGCCCACACCCATACGGGCAGAAAGGGCTCACTCGTTTAGGTGGAAAAACCAAGACATAGACTATTCTCAAATAATTTAAAGTTTGTCAACAAATGCATTGAGAGCAAGTGATAAAACGTAGCAAAAAGTAAAATTGAACAACAAATTTGCAGATTAGTCAGAGTTAGCAAAGGTATAGAATCAGCACATGAAAGGCAAAATTCAAAAATGGAAAGGAAATCTGCCTCGGCAGGCGAACAAGGGAAGGGGGAGATATAGCTTGCGCACATCTAGGACCTTTCAACTAATTGTTCCTTTTTCGCAAATGCTCACTCAAAATTCATCTGCACATTGGCAAATTGGAGCTGGTGCAGTAGCAGTGCAGCGAGAAGAATTAATCATTCAGTTTATCCCGGGATATCTCGACTTATCTCTGTAGTAAATTTTTATACTTATCTCTGTAGTAAATTTTTGTACTCCTCTCCTTCAGCTCATTCTGTTGCCAGATACAAAAAACACAGCTATAAATAGGAATCATGCTTCGCAATTTGCTTTCCAGCCGATACACTTTGTTTTCATACAAATTCAAGATAAATAAGATTAATCTGCCTTGGGAAGATGCAATGCAGTGAGAAAGTTAATAGTTGCAAGAGCTGTTCTTTACCATAACATAATGTTCGCAGCTCCAATTTTTCAAAAAGTGGATTGTTGTTGTGTAATTACTAAAATGTTTCAATTTTTGCTAATTTACAGAGCAAAGTGTCTGTTTATAATTGCAGACGGTAGAAATATGCTTCTTTTTACGCTAAATGTTTGAATAATTACTAGAGCAAAATGTTCTTACATTGCCGCTTAAAAGAGTATCATCTTGAAAAACTAACTGAAGGCTGGACCTTTGCAAACTATTCTTCAAACTTGTAACAATTGTATTATTACGATGGTTTGTAGCGAGCGAGTTTGTGGAAGCGAATACCGAATAATATTATTGAGAGGTTTGTAAGCTCGGTTGAGATGTATTAACGTTGAAAGGATGAAAGCGGAAGTAGATGTTTGTTGACAATATTGGAAGTAGTGTTAAATTAAGAACGAAGTGAGTAGGATTGTATTTGAGTGCACGCAAACACAATCC
>JADAQX010000362.1:0-47976 GCA_015476325.1 Cardiosporidium cionae
TTTGTGAATTACACACAAAATAAGTAAGCATCGTAGTAAATATGCAGCTGATTTCATTCAAATAACTCAAACATTTCGTATAAACAGCTTTAATTAATCACAAATAGATAAAGCATATATTGAGCAAGCAACGATATTGAACGATAACGCGATGCTTTCCCAATCATCATTTCTTCCAATAAGCTAACACAACCACCGGAGAAACTTGACACTCAGTGAAAATATACGCAAAATCCACACATCAGCCACTCAACCTAACCAATTATACATACAACTCTAGAAAAACCAACCGAAATAGGAAACACAAACGGTAAAAATAGCAAACCTATTCGGTTTATTGCACCTTTTCATCATACGTCAACCAAGCCATTTTGGCTCCCCATCGACTAACTACACATTTAATATCTAGATTGATGCATAAATAAATAAATTACAATTAAGTCAATTTATACCATGTATATCAATTCGAATATAACAAAATTATATACCGTTTACTTTGTTATTTTACAAACTGACCATATATAAATAACTTCAAACATGTAGAAATAAAATTACCTGATCGAAAATAACTTCATATTCAAGGCCTTTGTCAGCCTCTAATAAATAATCATCGTAAACAAGTACAATGTTCCAAAAAATATCCTTCCGAAACGGGATTCATAAAACATAAAATTCCTGTTTTTCCTTATCAACCTTCGCCAAATGCATCCAATCTCACGAGCATTTCCTATTCCTAACCCCTTTGCACGAGGAATTTCAAAATTCACACACTGTAGGGATCATATATATTCAAACTAATAGAATAATAAACTGACTCTGCACGGGAGGCACCCGGTTTTGTGTATACGTAAATAATAATATAACGACCACAAGTCTTTGCCTGAATATAGATTATTGCAATTCTCAATGGAAAAAAAGGAGATACTTCATAATAAGAAAACTTGAACGGAGAAATCACAATATTATCATTTTCAAAGGAATTCGAATTCCCATCAACTATTGCATCCAACGGCAAATAAGCACTAGGAAAACTTCCATCGAACACATACGTCAATGCAAAAAAATATCCAGTTTCAATAGAATGAGGGAATTTAACGGCAAATTTCTCGTTCACAGGAAATTCAAGCACCTGATCATACAAAAACAAATGCGCACATTCAAACATACAGTAACAATATCGAATCAAATAAAACGACACATAGAAACAATATCTAATCAAATGAAACATTTACGACTTCATGAAATACTACTAAGTTTTAACTGCTCAAAAACATAAAATCATTGCATCATGATGAATAACAATAATACACTCCACATAACACATCAGAACGGATACCATACAAAAATCTAATCATTTCCCAAATAATTTCCGCATTCTCATTCCATGCTCTCCTCAGAATAATCAAAACAAAACTCCAAATCCAAAAACCCTAAACCTAAACCCAAAATTCCGTACTTTCATAAACTCCATTCTATCCAATAAAAACACATTGAATAACGAAGAAGAACAACGCCCTCCACAAAAACATAGCTTTCAGAACAAGCAAAAATTACAGCATTGATTTAATTATACGGGCGTCGAGACTAAAAGATCAAAACCCATATGTTCAGACAAGAAACTTTTGTAACTCCCTAAGACAATGTGCATTTCTGCTCGCATTAAAACAAAAATTCAGTCGATAATTTGATCAAATGAAATATACGAACATTTTATTGTGAAGAACTTACCCGGTTTTGACAGAGAATTAAATCAGGTAAGTCGAAATAAACAGACGGAATAGGATCAACAAGTGGTGGAGCAGCATCCACAAGTCTCACGGATGGGTTCTGATTCAAACCACGATCATTCGAAATGTAAAAAATAGAAAATATGATGAAGCAAATACAAGCCCTAAATAAGAAAGAAGGAGTGTGTACGATGCTCATCACAAAAGAACTATTGTTCCACATCTTGAAGCAACAGTAACTTTCACAAATGATGAAAAGTAAACTAACAAAGTGAAGCGAATAGCTTTACAAAACAAAACTCAAAAATAGTTCTCAAATGTCCTCGACAAAAACCAGAAAAGTACAAATACAGCCCAGCTAAAAATAATATAAATATCGCAAATAATACAGAAAAACCAAAAAGAGCTTTTGTTTCTAAAAGTGAAGCATCCCCCCTTATTAAAACGATGACAAATGAAAAGATATTACAAACAGCCGAGCTATTACTGAATTCTTACTCCCAATCAAAAGGGACCTTTGTTTCAGGTTGTTGACGAGGCATGGAAGAATTCAGGGTCGGAATGAATGTGGTCCCACGGTGAAGTACGAGTTATCGAAGCGTGCGGAATTAGTCGAGTTCACTAACAACTAGGGTGAAAGCGTCTTTCATAATAATCATAGGAAGTGAATGACATGAAGTCAGTATATGAAAAATCCCCAAAACAATCAAAATAGAAGCTGCTATTTCGTTTTAAATAATTGGTTTTTTGATATGATTTCTAAGATTTCTACACGTAGTGGCAATCCTCGAGCTATAAGTTTAAGGGTAGATATCCCATGAAACAATGAGATATGGCGCAGAAGCTCAATGCATTCGTGTTTACTATAATCGACCTTCACTGTTGAAGAGCAGAACCCGAAAAAAAAACGAAAAGGAGAAAATAAAATTAGCAAGCCACATTAAAGCTATAATAATGCATAGGAGAAGAAATCAAAATACATGACATAACGGCATCTCGATATACTAGTTCTAATTGTGTGTGATTGATTACTTGAGCAGGTTACGAATAAATCCCCAAACTACAAATCACCATATCCCATGGGATACACGTGAATTCATTAACTTCCCCATTATTCAAACTCTTTCTTAACATGTGTACGTTGGGTTTTTCCTAATGCTTGTTGTAACCAAAAGATATAACATAACTCACTCTTTTCCTATGAATAAATATGCCCAATGAGCAAACTGTGAAATTCTCTCTAATTCCTAAACGATATGACTTCTAACATGAGTACGTAGCGTCTGTTGCGTTATATAAGCATGATGTGGATCCGGTGTAATGAAAGAAATAAGCATCACATTCTGCAGTTTCATGATGCGTTTGGTCATTCCTTTTGTATGTTTTGAGAAATATCACAATTAATTGATTAGATTTTGTAGCCTTGCAATAAGATACACTAACTGTGTGCCTATTCTTAGGACTATGGCCATATAATTTTGTTGTATTACAACACGTAATTGGCTTGTTTTGATAAAAGTTGCCCTTCCATTTTATACAATGGAAGTGATCATGCTGTCTTCAAACTGTTGCTATGGAAATCATGGATGCTCAATTAGTGTAAGGCAAATCATAATTTTGTTTTTCATGAATCTGATTTCCATTGCCTAACGAATGACTAGTTGAAGATTGATGTTATATGAGTGGGTGGGACAAAACTCTTCGACGTGTGTCGTACTTCACATGTTTGGGTTGCTAACCGTCTCGTGTACTTGTCAATAGGGCAAATAAAATTCACAATTGCTGAAGTAAGGTTACCATGCGAACTTCGCATTTTCTCACGCAATAAATCAAGTCAATTGAAACTTGATTATTAGTAGAATGATATTACTCTTTTGTGATTTCGAATGTGTCATGTGATATTTTTCTTTTGCTCATTTGCAATGCTCGAATTCAAGTTTGAAGTATGTATTGCATACCAATCGCGTGTAAATGGATGGAGCTAGTTAAAATATTTTCTCCCATACTAACCGCTATGTTTATAACGAAATATAAAACACGATAGTCATTATTCTGTTTTTGGTAGAATAATTAACCATTATTACATTGTGAAATCAAAACTGTTTCGATATATCATCTGTGTTCTTTCGTTTTTGTGAATTACACACAAAATAAGTAAGCATCGTAGTAAATATGCAGCTGATTTCATTCAAATAACTCAAACATTTCGTATAAACAGCTTTAATTAATCACAAATAGATAAAGCATATATTGAGCAATTAACGTAGCGCTACATCTTTTGATTCTACGTCAGCCAATGTTGTCAATCTTCTCATTCATTTCCTATGATTATTATGAAAGACTCTTTCTCCGTAGTTGTTAGTCACCTCATTCTAGTTCTTCTGATTCTGTGCATACTTATGCATAGTAGATATTCTTGTATTGGTTCCGGTGTTTCGTATTATCTATGGTTGATTTCTTATTTTTTAACAATCTCTTTCCTCAATTTTGATCACTTTTTCTTTATTTACATTGATTCTTGTCATTTTGTTTCTATCAACCTATAATTTTTAGCTCCAACAGCACGTGTGATATGCGAAAGAGAGAATTTGCGAACTGAGTGTTCGTTGTGCAATCGGGGGTGCGTAAACTAAAGTCTCCGATTTTTACTACATAAAGCATTACTACACCTTGCTTGGGTGTCAAAGAACCGGGTGGAAAGCGTCTAATTGGCTTTAAAAATTAGTACTCAAAAGAGGGGAGCATTATTCATGACTTCCCACAAGAAACGAGCGCACTTATCCGCAGCAATTAACGCAAACTCTTTACGGTATCATCCATTGTATGTTGATTTGGTAAATAGTTTGTTCCTCTAATTATATAATTCTAATTCTACGCATTATCAAATAATATACACACCCAGTTGCTTTTAGATAACGCAAGTGTGCTTCCTTTTATTTTGCATTTCTCCTAAAGTTCGCATTTATAATCCCACTTCCGGTTAACGTATATTCAGTTCTTACTCCTACTTCGCGGGTATAGTTTAAATATGCAATATACTCGCCGTAATTCTACTGATTCGGTTACCCTCTTTATACCGCTAAATAATTAATTCTATTCCTACGTTAAATTAATTTACTACTTACTCGCCGTATTCTCGGAGATGAATACTGTAAAAGGTTCGGGATATGTTGTTCGAGCATCTCACGCCTGCAACCTCGCACGTATATTGGGCCATTGATAAATCACAGGGTACTTACTATTATTTATTTTATACGCCCTTTGCCCCATTCGCACTTTTTGATCATTGCGAATTCTCTCTAGAGAGAATTTTTCTTTGAATGTTTGTTTGATGACCACCTAAAATTAATCAGCATCAAACCCGATTTTTCTCGTCAAAATTAGCATGAAAACATATCCTGTGCTTTGTGTATAAAAGAAACAAAACATCTTACACTGCTTTCATCCTCCATATTTGAAAAATTGCATTCTTCCTACGTTATTGAGAGAGGCATGATTTATACCGAAATTAAGCTTTTATATCTTTTACGAAGTAAAAACGAAATCTTTGTTCCTTTTTTTAAGATTTCGAATGATGGAAAAGCACATACTTCGATTTTCTTGCTGTGTGGTGTTGTATGATGGTGACATGAAAAAAGATAATGGACAGGAGGAATCTAACATTGCGAGATAGCTTGGATTCTCTGGTTTTTATGGATCCATGTATTCTTTGATATTCTTTGCCCTTAATTGACAGTTTTCCTGTATGTTTACCATAAAGCTTTTGCTCCACTGCAGGCTTCTGTTTTGTAAGCCGAACGAGACGTGTGATAAACCGAAGTGTGCAGATTTCAATAAAATGTAGACTATTTGTCATTTTTTTGTACTGCCAATTGTTTGTTGAAATTTCTTTCATTTTCTGCATTTTTTATTCATGCTTTTTATTGCCATTGTTCTTCATATTAAAACCCACATGTATGCTCAACAAGCCACTATTAACTTGTGTGCGTATTTATTTCTATTTTCTGTACTTTACCTTTGTATTGTTTTTTATTTTGTTGAAGGCTTCTACCCATCGTTTTTTTCGCATTTTCTAATCTATTTTTCTGTTTGGCTTTTGCAAAGCTAAATGTCTTATCCAACGGATAAATATTTGCAAAGTATTGCAGCACGAAGCATTCGTTTCATTAACAGCAAATAATAGCTATCAGGGTTTTATCAGAGAAAATGAAATAAATTGTGAATTTAGAAATGGATTTTCTATAATTTTGGCAGTGCACTGACTGTAGGCACGGTGTGATCCCCATTCTCTTACTTTCCACATTTGTATTGCCAATTTCATTGAAATGAATGATCTCCTTTTTCTGAAATTTTCTGCGTCATTGATAATTTCAGTGTTTTTGAATAAAAACACTGTATTCTGCATAAGTTTGTCGTACTCTGCATGTCTTAAAATCTAAAGAAAAATGTGTGAGTTTTCGTAATTCCCCTTTGATCAATGTTAATATTAGCGGATATTGCGAATGAAAAGTTGAAATAGCAATTCGTTTCGATGCTTTTTTATTCCGTTTTGCAACTTTACCGTTGAAATCTTATTTTTTAAGGCAGCCTATTTACATTTTTGATGAAGCAATTATCCTATTTCCAATGCATATCTTTACCATTAAATGCTCTAAGGGTTCATTTTTTACTTATTAAAAGTGAGATGCTCTAAAAATCCATATGTTCCCTCAATCTAGTATGTGCCTGAATTGTTTTAATTTTTCCAAGAAAATAGATTTTTATGAAACGGTGATAACAAGGTTTCTCTCTCAATGCGCTAGTTTGTATCTTTGTTGTCTTGTCTATTTCTTCAATATCTTCAGAAACGAATATTCTATTGGGATGGAGGATGCAATTGAATCTCCGCTCTCCGGTGAGTGTACGTACACTTTTATATTTTGGAGAAGAAGCGAATGGACCCTCTCGACGTTGTGTGTGTTTTTTTTCTTATTATTTTTGCTGAATTTTAATCCATTTTCTTTTAATTTATTTTTAATTTGTTTCACTGCCTCTCATTCTTCCCTGGAAAATCTTGTATAATTTTGGCTTGACAGAGAAAAAACTGCTTGAATGGATCTCATTCTTCCCCTATTGCGGCCAGCTCTCGGTTTTACAAGCCGCTATTTACGTAAGTTTTGTGTTTATAAAAGAAAATTTGCATCCTTTCTTTTATTGGAAGATAAAGAAAATGTAAAAAGGCTACGAAACTTATTGTCTTACATGGAAGCGCCTGCGATGAATTTCTTCAGGATAGTGCTGTCATGAATTTTTTGAAATTCTTTGTAAAGAGTTTAAATCCTTGGGAAAAGGATTTGTTTCTGCGACTCTATCTCATATCGGATATACCAAAAACATCCATTTTGTCTTTCTCCTCCTATTTTATTTCTTACTCATGGATGTGGATTGGAATTTCTACTGCTTCTTTACAATGCAATTTTTTTTTAGGGATTTTATATTTTTTATATCTCCATTTTAAATTCTTAAGCCGCTGTATAGGCGTTTTTGGTTTATTTCATAATTTTTATAAGAAATTTTGGGTATTCGTTACTTTTTTATTATGTATTTTGTTCATTTTTCAGGGAAAAATTGCTTCTCTGAAAACGTTTATTAACTTTTGAACTTTTTTCTCTTTATGGATATTTCTCCTCTTTTATTTTTCAATCAACTTTCCTGTTTTTTCACACCTTGTCTCTTCTTTAAATTCATATATATAGCGGCTTTCTTCACTCTTTCATTATATAATTTTCTTGCTTAGTGGGCAAGAACGGATCCAGCTTGGCGATTGGAACGCAGTGGCTCTCTCCCACTTATTTCTGCTATAAAATGTTTTATTGCCTCTATTTTGGAATCGTGTGATTGGACGGAATTTCCTGGTAAATTACCAAAATGTGAAGAAACTCTTCTTCCTGTGCATCAAATGCTTCATTTGATCTCCAGTACTCTCTCTTTAACTCTGAAATTTCTTCGATGCCTCTGTGTGGCCTCCATCGACTGCCAGGTAGATGCACAGTTTTATTGTTATTCTATTTTTATAGGATGTGGAGAGTTCTTCCTTGTTTCTTTCCAATGAAAGGGAGAGGGAAGGAGATAGGCACGGTGGGTTGATGATGGAAATAGAGGAAGATCGAATGTGAGGAAGATGGGAGAAACGTATGAGGGAAGATGAAAAAGTGAGCCAATAGAAAAATATATGGTAAGCGATAAGGAACAAGTGAAAGTGAAAAATGAGGGGGAGGAAAAGAAATGGGATGTCCAAACGTTTGGAGATTTAATAATAAGATTTGAAAAGCTATTTAAGGAATGAAACTCTTTGCAAAAGAGTGGAAAAATAAGGTGAAATCCTCAAAAGAGTGGAAAAATAAGATGAAATTTTCAAAAAATCGAAAAATAGCGGTGGAATACGCCTAAAGAAGAAAGGCATAGAAAGAAACGTTTTATTTAGTAAAATTTTCATGAAATTTGATGTATTTTGGTTTTGTGTGGTGTATAATGGTGTACTTTCTACCCTGTGTAGGATAGTCTTCAATTTCCTTCAATTTTCTTTCTTTTCTGTGTTTACTGAACATATTAGGATCATATTATTTCCAGTGGATGTTTATATTATCTCTGTCAACATGTTGATGATGTACGTTGTATTTGAAAGCATGAAAATGTTGGAAAAGATGGAAATTACAGATTGAACACCTCTTTATCAAATGACTGGAGGTTTGGGGTGAAAATTCACACAGTGTACAACCTGCCATGAGAGAAATGTGGGGAAGGATGAGATTTGGATGAAAATACTATAAAATGGATGTGTGAGAGAATCTAACCAAAGAGAGAGAGAGAGAGAGAAGATTTAAAGAAAAATGGATGGCAAATTCCAAATGGAAAGTATAAAAATGTGAGAATTGTGAGAAGAATTATTACACCGGTGTAAAAAATCATTTTGAGAAGATTTTCATAGAGTATGCCCTTCTTTCTTTGATGAAATTAGCAAAATGAAAAGAAATGGAAACTCTCAAGAAAAAATTAAGAGAAAACTATGTTTATGAGTATATTTTTGTTGCATAGAATTATTTTTTAGTACAAAAATGATATCCAATTCAGATTTTTATGGAGAGAGAGTGGCTTTTGTGTATATTTTTTTCTCTTTAGTTTCTTCAACTACGAGTATGGCTGTATGAAACAAATTATGAAAGTTTATACTCCCATTCAATGGAGTCTGTAGAGGTACATTCGATGGTGATAAAATTTTCTCAAGCAGAAGCAACACTTTTTGCTATGGAAGGAAAGGCTTTGGGTCGTTCATTAATGCAGCTATTTTGCAATTTTTCAACAAATAACATCTTGGATATTAAATATTTTCTTTTAGAAGAATTATTTTTTACGAATGGCTTGTTAAAGCTTATTCTTTGCTGTGGTATAACTTCAAAGATTAGAAATGATTAGAAATAGGAAGGAATACGCATAGAAATATATGAACTCATCTCAAGAAAATCAAATGAAAAGAAAAACAAATACTTTTTTGGTTATCACTGCGATGGATTATACGATGCTGTCTAAGAAGAAGTTGAAACTTTAAATTTGTGAAATCCTCCTCTCTCTGATTTTATAAGAAATGAAACTATTGACTGCGTCTCTGTCTATGAAAGGGATATTTCGAATTCCTAGTATTTTTTCGTGATATTTTTCTTCAGTTTTGAAGAAAATCTTTGTTTTTCTACGTTTATAGAGCTGTAACTCTTTCATCAACAGAAATTTACTGTTTGGATATTTTTTTAAATTTGTTTTCTGCTACTCAGGTGAGGCAGAACCCATTTTTCATCTTTTACATATCCTCACCTGTAAAACTAACGTTTTAGAAGAGAGTGTAGACCGAGGAAGATCACTCTATCCTGTAAGAAGCAAGCATGGGATACTTTGGTATAAAAATTTGTAGTCCTTCTAATTCTCTGAATAAAGAAGTGTTTTCTGTAGATAAAAGAGTTTTCAAAGGCTGCATAGACGTTTGAAAGGATGTGATTTATTTAAAACAAATTGATTTCTTTGTATCACTCTAAAGAAGTTTTTTTTGGGTTTTTTTTTCCTCTGTGCGCTTGTTTCATTCTATTTTTCTTTACATTTTTCTCTCTCATCCTATTTTTCTCTTTTTCATCCCATTTTTCTCTCTTTCATACCATTTTTCTCTCTCATCATATTTTTCTCTCTTTCATCCCATTTTTCTCTCTCATCATATTTTTCTCTCTCTCTCATCCCATTTTTTTCTCTCTCTCATCCCATTTTTTTCTCTCTCTCATCCCATTTTTTTCTCTCTCTCATCCCATTTTTTTCTCTCTCTCATCCCATCCCTCTTTTCTCTCTCTCTCTTTCATTACATTTCTCTCTCATCATATTTTTCACTCTCTCATCCCTCTTTTCTCTCTCTCTCTTTCATCACATTTCTCTCTCTCATCCCTCTTTTCTCTCTCTCTCTCCCATCCCATTCCTCCTCTCTTTTCTCTCTCTCCCCCCCTCATCACCTCTCCCCCCCTCATCACCTCTCCCTTCTCATAGACGGTAAATCTTTGAATGTAAATAATTTTACTCTGCGATAGAAATATACATCTATAAAGTTTTCTATTTTGTTTAGGCGTTGTTTTTATTGTATAATTTTTCTTTAAAAGCTGAAGAAATTTCTAAAGAAAGTAACTCTTCACACTCTGTTGAAACTCTCTCATCTTCTTTGGAATGGGTGACACTCTTCACCTATAGTTGGTGGCAACGAAGCCAATGCAAAGCTCTCGTTGATTTTTATAAATATATTCTAAAGTAAGAAATCTTTCAAAAAGAGGAATGTTTCTTCTCTACTGAAATCATTTGTATGGATATATTCTTTTCTTTTGCATCTACTGCTTACTCTTTTCTATTTTATAGTTAACCATTATATATATATATATATTTATATATTCTATTACTTTTTCTTTTGGTTTTGAGTCTATCTTGAGGATTTTACAATTTTTATATCTAAATCTTTCATTTTTGGATTTCTTTTCCTTCTCCATAACTTTTTAAAAAATTTTCTTTTCAATGGGTTAAGTTTTTTATACTCTTTGAATTTCTGTTGGATTTTATTTTTCTAAATTTATTTTCATCGTATTTTCATCTTATTTTTCTTTCTTTATTCAAAATGTGTCATCTCTTTTACTTTCTTTCATTCCTTTTGAATGATTTTATTTTGGCAGTGAATTGGAATTTTCTACTTTAGAAAATCTCTGTATAGAACAATTGCCTCCTGTTGACACACACTCCAATGATTATACTGTGAAAACTGGGAAATATTTAACAGCGTTAGAAACTATTCGTTGGGAATGTTTATCAGAGAGAGATGTATATATTCTGAATTATATGAATATCCTTTCCACCTCCAAAGAGATTGTTTTAAGGTAAACTATCTATCCTCAAAATAAAATAAAATAAAAAGGTTCTATATAACTATTTTTAATACTATTTTTAAACTCTGGTAGAAAATTCCTTCTATCTATGCTTCTCATAGAAGAGAATATACATTTTCTTCTCTCTTTTTGTGCAAGAGGCCTTCTATATTAGAAGAAGGTGGGTGTATGTACACCTATGCTAGTGTAGGATGAGATGCTCTCTTTTATAGAAAAAGTTGGATATTTTTATTGTTATGGTCATGCTAAAGATTATCTTGAGAAACAATTGAAATGAGAGACAAAAGAAGATTGGAGGTTTGGAGTTCATAACTTTCTTGGAAATTTTGAATTCATCCATTTTTAATACTTTTAGTAGAGAGGTGGTTTTTTCTAATGGCTATACTCTGAAAATATTAAAGTATTGAAAGTATTTGATACCTTTCGATATAGATATTAAGTTAGAGAGAGAGAGAGAGAGTAGATATTAAATTAGAGAGAGAGAGAGAGTAGATATTAAGTTATAGAGAGAGAGAGTAGATATTAAGTTATAGAGAGAGAGAGAGTAGATATTAAGTTATAGAGAGAGAGAGTAGATATTAAGTTATAGAGAGAGAGTAGATATTAAGTTAGAGAGAGAGAGAGTAGATATTAAGTTAGAGAGAGAAAGAGAGTAGGTATTAAGTTATAGAGAGAGAGAGAGAGTAGATATTAAATTAGAGAGAAAGAGAGTAGATATTAAGTTATAGAGAGAGAGAGTAGATATTAAATTAGAGAGAGAGAGAGAGTAGATATTAAGTTATAGAGAGAGAGAGAGAGTAGATATTAAATTAGAGAGAGAGAGAGTAGATATTAAGTTATAGAGAGAGTAGAGAAAGAGGCATAACAGGAGTTGAAACTATGGGAGAGAAAGGTGTGGTTGCAACAGAATAAAGATTTTTATGTTGGTATTTCCACTCCATTCACACCTGAGAGTACGTATTAACTTTCCTCCTCTGTGAAGTATAAATCATATAAACTCTTTACTCTTTACATTCTGTCAGGAGAAGCATGAGAGCATCACGAAACATTTATTTTTTTTTTTTTATTCATTTTTCCTCCTTTTTTTTTTATAAGTTTATACTTTCTTCTTTCTATTTTGAAGATCTCCCATTTTATGTTTGTATTCCATTCCTTTTCTTTGGTGCTTTACTCTCCCTCTTTTTTGTATCCTAACCCCTCCTTTCATTATTCTTTTAATCTAGGTATTTGTGGGATTTTTTAAATGTTTTTATCACTGAAGAAGAGGAAACTCAGACATCTGCCTCTCCTCTCTCAAAGGTTTGTCTGTGATGGATAGATTTGAAAAGAAGCAAAAATTTGCAAAAATTTCTTCCTTTTCAAGCATTCTATGTAGTGTAGAGAGATGCCTTTATTTTTTAATCGTAATTTATGAGATATAATTTTGCAGTGTTCTTGATAAATAGACAGAGATATGCACAAGAGAGTTTCACACATTCAACTCATGGAAAGGAAGAGAGATATAGAGGAGGCAAAGGGAAACCGTAGGAGGGCACAGTTTCATTCCATCTCTTTTTATATTGGAGAAAAATCATTCCCATTGTTTAAATCCTAACTTTTAATCTCTCTACAAGAGATTACAATCCTGTGGATTCTACGTACTCTTCTCTTGCCTATACTCCTGTAGCTATGAGAAGTGAAGTTAACTAGATTGCTCATAGAATACTAATCTACAACCTATCCACAGATTGTTTTGCTTGTTCATCTCTTGTTTCAAACATCCCTCTCTTTTGATGTGACGTGTGTGTGGAAATCCACCTGCTTTGAGAGTCTCTCTGCCTTTCTATTTTTCTTTTCAATGCTCTGGTTAACACATTTTCTTGAATTTCTATCGCATGATCTCTATAGTTCTTAGGTTCTCCCTCCTCCCTCCTGGAATTTGTATTTGAGCAACTCTCTGATGGTTTGGATAACTATACGTATGCCTATGCTCTTGATGAAGAAAATGCACCTTCGTTTAAAGTAGATTCCATAGCCATGGATAGCTCATCCACACGCGTTGAAAATGATCCATCTCTATGGATAGAACCAGAGGGAGATATATTTTTTTCTTCTTTCATGAAGGAACCCTTTGCTTTTCCATCCGTCAAACGATGGAATCCGATAAGCCACACTTTAGAAGATTTTTTCACCTCCTCAGAAAACCGAATGCTTTCTGAAGCGTCTTTACTCTCTCCTCCACCTGCTCCTACACATCCTCCTCCACCTGCTCCTCCTCCACCTCCTTTGTCAAAAACATCAAGCAAAACTCCCCCCACAACTCCCTCCACTCTCGATGTTTGTATTCGTGTGTGTTTATATACTCTGGGTATGAAACGATCCCTTTTAGAATCCTCTGTAAACTTAGCAGAGGCATCGTGTGTCGATACAGCCTCCACACTTCTTCTCATGAATGCAGCATCACTCTATGATCGTATGATTATACGATTGCTTCATTTCTTGGACTCTGTGCTTACTCTCCGTCACCATGCGCTTCAATTTCAAGGAAAATTGCGTTCCACAGAGGCTGAGCCACTCTCTTCAACGATTCGTAGATGGGAAAGCTTACGTCGTATATTCCCCTTCAGTACACTCCTCAGGCTATTAGCCAATCTGATTTCTCTTTCTTCTTCAGGACCCCCTTGTGTGAAAGATAATGATGGTCATTCTATTTTTTGATGTTTTGTATTTCTTACTGGGGGGTGATTTGTTTTCCATAGAGGGTAGAGAAGAGAAGGATAACTCTTTGCGTTTAAAAAATAAAAGAGAGTAATGCGTGATTAAATCTTTTTCCATTGGGAAGGTGATATCTGTTTTTTTTTTCTTCTTATACTATATCTCTCTCTATATACTATTTCTTTTCCTTCATTGGTACTGTTTTATACATTTAATTGTTCTCATTCCATGGGTATATTCTTCCGCTCTAGAATTATTTACTAGGATACCCCTCTAGTCAATAAGAAATCGTTTTGATGTGAAGAATTCAGATTTTATAGGCTGTGAGGGTGTGTAGAATGTGACATTCTTTTTTATTTTTGTATACTGAAGCGTGTGTGATGCACAGTTTTGTATTTTATATTTCTTTTTGTTTTATTTATGCGTAGAGTGTAGACCTTTATGGAATATATCTACGTGGGATTCCTACTTTCAATTTTCTTTAAATTTGTTTGCTGAAACATATAAGGAGGACTTTCCCCCCTTAAGAGAGTTTACAGTCTATATATATTTTAGATTTTTATCTTCTTTAAAAAGGTATTTCTTCTCTCTGAGTTGCACCGTAGCATCCATTTATTTTTTAGAGGGATATTTATTCATGATATCTGGTGCAGGAATTCGTATTCTCCAACAGTATGGTACAATTTGGGACGAAGAAAGTCCCTTCATTCGAGAAAATGCCGCTTTTGTTAGTAATTTTAAGCTATAGAGAAGCCTCCTCTATCTTTTACCCCTGTGTTTTCGAAATTTTTTCGATTTCTTGGAGAAATTTCGAATTTTGGGGAAGAGTCGATTTCAATTTTCATCACGTTGTTAGTGACGTATGAAACTCCCCTTTCTTAGTGAGCCTCACGCATGGATATCAAATAGCTTCATGTTGTATTCGAATAAGGAATATAATAACTCTTCCTAATCGCATAAACAGATGTAAGAGAGTCTAACAGATGTAAGAGAGTCTAACAGATGTAAGAGAGTCTCTCCTGTTTTTTTTTTTCAAAAAAGAGATATCCTTGCACAAAAGTGTGGCTAGTAGCTAGCATCGGTAGGTATCTCTCACCTGTTTCCTGCTCTGTATTCAAACTATAGAGTGTTGTATTCTGTCATCTGTTATCTTCAGGCGATGAAATGTGCCGTCGATCCTCATAAATGAACTACAGGGCACGCCTGGGTGTGTGTGTGCAGAGAGTCATTCTTTGAAACTTTGCCTTCATTATTTCATTCGATTAGGGCTGCCAATGAGGCAGTTTATTTTTTAGAGTATAGCGATTAATAGAAAGGCAAAGTAAAATTCTGAATTCCCCATTGGAAGCGTTATACTACACTGTCTGAAAGTACGGACTAAAAAAAAACAAAAACTAAGTTACCTATTTTTCTAAAACAGGAGGTAAATCTATCTTTTCTTAATATACAAAAAGGAGTTATGATTTTGATAAATAAGTAGGAAATTGGGAATAAATACACAACTATGGAAAACCAAAAAGAATCTCCAAAGTACAAAAAGTAGGTACAGAAAAAACTTTACATGTAAGAGAGGATTTCTTAGAACCAAGAAGAACAGGAATCCACCGGTGACATCCAATCGTGACGCTTACAATTATAAGAAAATGCAAACATTCCAGCATTTCTAAGCGGACCTTCTGCACGCCATTTTCCAGGCGCATGCGGATCGAATGTAACAACATCCACAAGGGCATCTGGCTTATAGAGGGTACACCATGTCTGAGAGTAGGCTAAATAAAAAAGTTGGCTTAAATCCAGATTTAATCCAACAAGGGGTGTGGAAAATAGGAGCAGCAAACTTGAATTTACTGAAGACATAAAACTTGCAGACGCCAGCTTTACACCTTCATTGTCGGCCATGTTTTCGGAAATTTCCAAAAGGCCATCCAAAGGGATGACTTCATCATCCTCATATCCATGGTTTAATTCTTTTAAGGTCACATTGTAAGTAGAATATTGCTTTTCAAGACAATTCATTGAATCATTAAAATCCTTTGATGGAGGTGAAAGCCAAGGAGAAATTGTACCATTTGAATCCCAAAAAATACCCTTGTTATCAAACGCATGAGAAATTTCGTGGCTTATAACAGTTCCCAACCCGCCGAACAAAAACGCGTGAGCAATGATCGATTCTTTAGGAGATGCATTGGGCGGAGGCGTTTCCACGTAAGGATGTGTCATAATTGCATGAGGGATAACTATTTCATTGTATAAAGGGTTATAGTAAGCATTCACCTCATATATAGGCTCGGCCCAATCGTCGAGTCTGTCCCATTTTTTGTGGTTGATTTTAGATAGCGTGTACCGGAGTTTGTTCACAGCTAATGCAGCATGAATCGCTGCAAGCGACTTATTCTTATATTCATCAATCGATCCAATTCTTTTGTTAAGGCCTTGTACAATGCTTTCCAATGAATTCATCCATGAAGGATGTCCGATTCTCGGAATAAGAGAGGCTAATTTACTTAGTGCTTCCTTTCGAGGTTGCAGATTCATCGTAGAATGCAAAATACGAAAATGAAATTGAGATTTGAGATCCTTCACAAGGTCATCGACAGTTTTTAGTAGATCTGTGTCCAATACTCGATGTAAATATCGCAGTTCAGTCACTGCTTCTATATTCTTCATGCACGCAATTCTATTACCAGAATATACGGTGGTCCCTAGTAACAACACTTGTAAATCATCCGAGAGTGTCTTAGCAAAGAATTTTAACGCAGCAATTCTTGCTGCATCAATCATAACTTGATAATCAAAGCTCATAATTTCCTTGAAATAATCAGGTGAGTACATTAGAGTACGAGTAGAATCATTCCATTGAAGAGGAGAGAGACTATCCGATGCGCTAATAAAATCCTTTACAGGGAAATAGTCCTTCTGTATCTCTTCTAAAGTCAAATTTGGGTGTAGTAAAGATATTGCACTTTCAAGGAGGGAGCCATAGTTTGAGATATTTTTTACTCGCAAATCAATATTTCCATCATTAAGTCCAAATATCTCTTCGGCTCTCTGAAGTATAACAGAAGTATTCTGGTTCACCATGAAGGGATCTAATGCCCCGTCCCAGGTCATAAAATGACGTGGATTCACTGAGTAGTGGGATAAATCTGTTTTGAAAGTAACTCCTAGTAATAAGCCAATGTTAGTTAGTCTTCCCAAAAAGTTTGCTTTAGAAACATTATCGTCCTTTAATTGCAATATCTCTGATCGGTTAAATAATAGTTCTGGAGTCTTCTTTCTTATAAATTCAACCATTTCAGATGATCCATTTGCGGCTCGCCCATCGCTATCCAGGCAATGATGAAACATCACATCTTCTAAGCTATAATAGTCCGTAACTGTTCGATTCTCGTTGTAAGTATCACTTATTTGGCGTTGAGCTTCGTTACTAGCAATTTGAGAGATTGAAAATGTATTCTTATTTGTGGGTATATCGTGCTTCTCTATGAAACCTCCACATGAATACGAATACCAATTTTTGCAAGGTTCGGCATCGTGAGACATGTAGGATAGGCGTGCGCCTGCAAGTTTTATACAGTAGGAACTGGTGCAAGGAATATGGTTTCGTATATTCCCACCATAAGTCGAGAAGCCATTGTTACCCTTGCCTAAACAACATAAATACATGCACTTGAAGGTGTAGCAGCGTTTTCTTAAACGGATCTCTTCCCATATCATACATCATTTACACTTATTTACTCGTAACAAAAAATAAATCACAGTTTCTCACTTAGAAATTTCATGCTACATGAGCCTTTGCCGGTTAAAAACAGAATCGCGCCTCCAATCGCCAATATCAGTAAAGTAAGACCGAGAACATAGAAGTAACTTTTGGCATGTTTCGTGAATGGAGCCCCTTCACCCTTCTTTGAATGATGCCCAAGTTTATGTTCCACATTATTGACAGCTGATTTCTGATTAGAGGGAGTGATTACCTCATCGTCTTGAAGAGATGAGGGGCCGGCAGTGGGCAAGAAAGCGAAAGTACGATCATTTTTAGATTCCTCAAAACGGGAATAACTCATCATAACCAACAGCGAAATAATAGATAGGCTCAACGATAAACATAATAAATTGCAATTTCCTTAATCAGTAGTTATCAAATAATACAAATGAATTCTCCACCTTTTTTGCACGAAGTTACAGCGCACAAAAAGGGGTCATTCATTTGCAGTAACTCTGTCGAGACATATTCCAATGAGAAGTGACCGCTACAGTTCGTTGTACCTACAAGTCTTCCTTTGGAAAACTACCTGCACCATTCGCAATTCGAACAAAATCCGATTTGCGAAACATGCTCAAAATTTGAAGCTTTCCTTCAAGAGCCCTCAGCACGCATGGGCATCGAAGTGTGAAACGTCGAACATCTTCAACAGCCGCATTCTCAAATAAAAGGTTCGCAGCATCTTAATTACAGGCGGCGCAACTCCTTTCACCGTTCAGGTTTCCTCGCATAACAGCATTCATTATTCATTGCATGAGAACATTTTTAATCTAGGAAATGTTCGTTTCAAAAGACGAAGAAATCATCCAATTCTCTGTAAAAGCGCATACAAACAAAAAACTAAAAATTTTTTATTTTACAATCATTAAAAATGGTGTCGCACCATGTTTGTTTGCAACCCGAGTCAAGGCATCTACCTCTATCAATATGAATTGAACATTATAAAAAATAAGTTGCGGATAAATTAGATTAATTGCTCTCTTATATTTACAAAATGCGAAAAATATAATTTTTGAAAAAATATAGCAATTTTTAACATATTTCCTAGCATTTTTCCATTAAAATGTAACTTTCCCCATACAATAGCTAATTAATCCAATACACTTTGCTGGTGCACGTGAATCCTTAATTTATCAGATAATTTTAAATTTGCTTCAAATTAGTTTGGCAAAAAAGGGGGTTTTAGTGTAGTCAGTCCGGCTAGATCTTTGCTGATATTAATGTATGTGTGCCATGACGAACAAATTGTATAAAACGAAATAAAGTGTAAAGTTAGTTTGTAATTATATCATAGGGAGTGTAGCAGTGGTATCACGATAGTATGGGGTACCCATTTTAATGTGTTATTTTTTATGATAATAATCATCTTATCCTTACTAAAATTACCTTTTTGTTAATACGTAGTTATCCTCCTTAAACTAATTAAGTTAACATCCCGCAATTTCCCCCAGAGTATCATAGTGCACATCAAGCGATATAATATCAGGGAGTAATAAAATCCAGCAACCGAAATACCGCACTATTTGCCCGATGTGTTCCTGCATCTAGAATGCACTTATTTGTATACGCTGGAGAGGGAGAATGAAGAAGTGGCAAGGTAGATTTTCAGATTATACTTTTGTTTTTTTCTTGTAGCGTAGATCAATGAAGTAACGAACGACCTTTCCTATTCTTCTACTTGGCCCCGCAAATAGTAGTAAATAGCGTGGAATAAGTTTTATGTCTCATTGTACGAATTAACGAAAACGTTCTCTTTACTATTTAAAGAGAATTAACCTATTTAATATCCTACTGCATGAAAGAACGGCAATCAGCCGAAGTCTATAAAACACGACTGGCAGAGCGCGACGAATTCTAGTTTTAACAACTCATGAAAGAAGCCACACGTTCACAGGGAATATAATAATAGCAACTAAGGGGAATTCTTAAAAAGAAAGGTTGAGCATGCCTTACGAAAAGAGTTTATCAAACACAAAATAATTCTCTATTACGGTAACCTTAAAGTGAAAACAAAACCCCTCAAAAAAGAGACTGGAGGCTCTTTTTTCTTTCTATAAGCAAATTTTTCTCGCAATTAGTTTTATGCTAATGATTGTAATGCTACGCTTTGATCTTGACTTCGTACAAACCGTTGTCATAAAAGCGTTTTGTTGCACTAACATGGCATTACACCACCCAAGATGAAGGCTACTTAATTATGTCAAATGGTGAGTTATTTGTTAATGCATAACAAGAAGCTCATCCGCTTATTACACATTACTGTTAAAACATCAAATTGTTACAATCTCTGAGACACTAGCAAAATTAATCGCTCGCATGTAGTTGAGTACGAAGGTTACTCCATTCACATTGAGAATACGTTAGTGCTGTAACCGGCTTCAAAATGCCAGAGGAATCTCCAACTCCTGGCGATTCTTAAATTAACCCACCGCCACTGTATAGAAGTATCATTTTATTGTTATTTGAATGTCTTTAGATCCCTGTTTCAAGCAATCACATTTCTCTAACCGTGAAAAATGTAACTGCAAACAAACGGTAAGAGATTTTTGCTGGAAGCAATTACAAATTTTTTCACAAAACTTTTTTTGGATAAAAAACTTATGAGGTCACAGATCATTTTTTTTTTGCTCTTGACCACTAGTTTCTGTTTTATATATGCATTTCCACGGATAAATTAGACAAACGAGAAGGTTCATGATGCCTTTGCAGGCATCGCAAATCTTTTTCTTCCTCCTCTCTCTGTGAATTACATACTTTTCTACAGCAGTAGTAGATGCTTTGCTCAAAGCTTATCATTCTACTTAAGGCATCAATTCTAGCAGCAATCGTAAGGTTGCAAAACGCATTTATTTTTGTATCAGCTGTGATAGGTATGAACGCCATCTAAAATTTGAGTGCACTCTGCTATTGCTGTTGCTTTCTTTTTTGCATTGCTTCCAAAAATTGAAAAGGAATGAAATGAAATGTGCAGTAGAAATTCAAAATGAACGAAGTAGAATGCATTTTTAGTAGAAACCATTAAGATATTTAGAAAGAAGAATCAAAGTCTTCATCATTATAGTAGGAACAACAAAATAAACGCTTGGAATTAGTTATGCGGAAAAGCGGACACATGGGACTCAATTGAATGCAATTGTTTAATGCAACGTTGCCGGCGGACTTCCAGTCGTTTTCTGTGAAGTGCCAAATGATGCATATAATTTTTAAAATCTTCCAAACCTGTTTACAAAAAATATTAAACAGAAATAAGCAATTCGCAACAAAAATATTTAAATTGTATTTATACTGCATTCCTCTTCTTTAAAATTTTTCAACATTTCCACTGGGAAGAAGGAAAGATGTGGCTCTCATAAAACATCATATTTTCAGCTCATCTTGAACAATTGATAGACACTATATCTCAAATCAAAGAAAACCATAAATAGTGCAAATGCCAAGGTAGCTCAATCTGGTTCTTTCTCATCTAATATAAGATATATTTCTGTACCATGGCGCATTTATCAAAATCCAAACAGATGTAAAAAGGTTATCATTTATGAACATTGTGCTGATTAGAAATGCACCACAGTAGTTATTACAAAAAAAGTAGCCTTCACGTTTTCCCAAAAAGGAAATGCATCCAACGCATTTTTTGAAAAACAGAAGTTAGCACCTCGTACAGCAAATCATAAAAACAGTCTACTAAATACTAGAGATTCTACTCAAAACATACTCTTTTGGTTAGACAAATTCATGAAAATTGGACCCTAAAATTGCGTAATTTCTCTAATACAAATCTATTAAAGAGGCTCAAAAATGCACTATTTTCGATTTACCTTTTGTTATAGAGTATGTATCTTCACCAAAATCATCAGCACATGAACTCTCCATAGTCTGAATAACCTCAAAAAAATTCATTTCTGTTGTATAGATCGTGTTCAAAACCGAAGGAATTAAACTTTTCTGAAGTCGTTCATATCGATGCTTCGTCGTCAATTGCCCCAACATATCAAAAATTCTATCACATTGTTGGCATAATTCCAGCTAACAAAAGAACATCAAGCAGAAAATAGCTATTGTGATGAATATACAGACCAAAATTGACAAGGTTAAAGTTAACAATAAAAGCAAATTCTCTTGGCAAAATTCTAAATACTAAGACAATGAGATTCACTGTCAGCATCTCCACACGTAACACAAAAATCCTATATACAATTCATATCCTAAGAATTTCCACTCCTCATTCTACTAGATTATCGCTTTTAAAAAACCCTGCATTCCTCTTTTTTCAAGAAGAAATGCCTACGTTAAAATGAAATAAAATATACACAGGGCAAAACGGACTTTATGATATTTTTTTCTCAATAGAGTGTCATCTGTTTTAAACTCTCTATCTTCTAGCAAACCTCACGGATGAAAAAATCAAAGTATAAAGAGGGGAACAACACACAGAAGAGGTTGTGATACCCATTTGAAATGAATTTTCTTTCTATTCCAAAAAAAAAACTATAATAGAATACAGAATAACCCTATCTTCTATTTTCCACCACAGGGAAGACGAGCGAAGCTTTCCTCAAAAACATAAATGTATAAAGAGAAACTATAAAGAAAAAACTGTGTGTGACAGAGAGTCACATTCTATGAAAATAGTCAATCACAGCCATTCAAAGAGAAAGAATGAACTTCATAGACATAAGAAACGTACATCACGTTGTTGAAGATATTCTAATTTGGGTTTCAGAATGTCTTCAGAATCCTTTGCTAATTCATTTTGGAAAATCTTACATTCCTCACGCTGTAATTTTAGTAACACCAACGCACTTTCCAAGGACATCATTTTTTCATCCAATAATTTCTTCTGCTCCATATATGACAAAAGAATAGAGCATTCTACTCTTTGAAGTGAAAGAATGATACCTTTTGAATACTGCAATAAACACAGAACGTCTATATTTGATAAGAAGAAAAAGTAGAAGGGTGGAGTAAAAGAAAGAAGAGACTAAGAGATTTTTTACACATGAAAGAAAGAGACAAAAACACTAGAAATATCATTTTGTGATGCAACCCTGCTTTGTAGCAAAAAAACATAAAACAAAACTACCTATAGATAGAAAATAACAGGCAATTTCCAATACTATAAAAAATTCATTCTCATACTAACAAAGGCGCCTCCCCATCGATATACAAGAGAAACTGAAAACTCCAATGCAACGCATCCACCCTCCTAACTCTCTCTGTTAGAATTCTTCAATTTTCCTCAGCTAGACGATCCAAATAGGACTCTTCTGCAAGCGATACAGCCATCTACTGGAGATGTATCCTACAATATATCCATCAAACCGCCACATCTCCTATCCCCGTTGATTCTACACACCCCAAAAAATGTCATAAGGAACCTCCCCTCTTCTTCTCCCACCTCCATAAAATCTTCTGTAGTCGTATCCAAAAAACATCGACGTAACTCTCCCATCAACAGCCCGTGTTGTTTCATCAAGTAAGGATCCACCGATACCCCTGTGGAAGAGGGAAGGGGTGGAAATCCCCCTCCTCTCCCATTTTTGGGACTAAAAGAGGTGGAAAGAGCAGCTTTTCCCTCCTCAGGCTCTCCTTGTGTGTGAAGGAGAAGCGTATGGAGAGAAGAAGACATAGCTGTAGAGGCCGAGTGAATTTGCAAAGCGGCCATATCTCTGTCTCCCCCTTCATCAGGAGACATCTCTGCAAGAAGGGATAAACAGGCGATGGCGGTGTTAGGAAGAGAGGAGACGGAGGGCAACGTCATGAAGGAGGTCAACAGAGGCGGAGAGAGAGTCACGGAGGGTAGAGAGAGGGGGGGAGCCTCCGAAAACACAAAAGAAGTAATAATTACTTTCTCAAAGGGAAGCGATTGCTTTGACTGAAACCTGGAGGAGGGAGAAGATAGAGAAGTAGAGGAAAGGGTAGAGGAAAGGATAGTTTCTATTACAAAGGGTCGATATTCCCTGCTTAAACCCTCTCCAATGGCCACCCTACTGGGTGTATTCTGGAGGAATACCAACCATCGACAGCCAACATAGGTTAGCATCTATAGGCAGATAAAAACAGAGAAAGAAGGGAAGCTTTAAAGAGAGAGAGTGAGAGAGAAGAAAAAGAAGATGATGATGAAAAAAAGAGAGAAAATGAGAAGAAGAAAAAAAGAGAGAAAATGAGAAGAAGAAAAAAAGAGAAGAGAGGTGTTAAAAAGAGAGAATGAAATTGAGAAGGCGAGAGGCGTTGAAAAAACCGGAAAACAACAAAAGAATAGTAAATCCATGACAGAGTAACAAAAAATGAAAGAAGATACAATAAAAGTGCAAAATTGGTGCCTATACATGAAGATTCAGTATCGAGTATTCCTTTTTTTTTAATATAAAAATAATTACAAGAAGATAACCTTCACCATAACCATTTCACACAGATTGACTTACTGTAGATGTTTTTACTAAAAAGGCAGGTGTTTCAGTTAAGGATGATAGATTAAGCAATTCTGAGTAAGAGAAATGTGAGGGTGAAGAAGGGAATGCATTTTCATTTCTTGATAAATCCAAATGGCGTAAGAGAGTGAGAGTCATAGAAGCCTCTACAGGCGGTGAGGCAGAACTCTGATTCGAAAAAAAAAAGAGAGAAAAATGCATTGAAAAAATATAAAAAACGCAATTTTAGAAAGCAAACAAATCAAAATCAAGAAACAAGAAAAGAAAAAATAAATGATACCCTACAGAAAAAAATACAAAATTATAAAATACATACAGGATTACAAAATTAAACACACAAAACATAAGTAAAAACCATTACTATAAACAAAAAAGAGAAAACAAGCATTCAAAATCACAATAAACGTACCTGTGCATACGTGAGAGAAGTAGAAGAAGTGGATTTCATAAGAGAGGGAATCAAGAGAGTTTCACTACTCCAAATATCCACCGAAGCATCGTCACGAAGAAAGGCAAAAACTAATAGAGGGAAGGCACTCAAGAGGAGAATTCCTTTATAAGCCACAGAATCAAAGGAATTTTCCATAATTGGAGGAAGAGAAGGGAGGAGAGGACGCTCTAAACGTAGCCAGTGCGGTGTGGGTAAAAGTTGATCATTCGTATGGCTGTAAAGCAGAAAAAGAATCTTAAAAAAGGAATAAAATATATATTTAAAGCAAAAAATAAAAGACTTTGTTTCAAAAAAAGTTAGCATTGCAAAGAAATATATAAAAATGAAGACATGCTTCTGCATGGATAGCTTCTTCTCTCAGATTGAAGAATTCCTTCTTCATCGATATTTCTAGCTTCAAACCACTTTTTCTTTTTTTCTTCTTACCAAAGCACCATTGTATCCCTTGTTTTTGATTGAAAATAGGCATCCTTTGCAACACATTCCAACCATTGTTTGATATAAGGAGAATAGAGATTCGTTTCTACAAAGGGGATGGAGCAAGGCAAAGCAGAAGAGGGGGGAGGAGATTCTGAGAGTGGAGACGCTACAATGGAGGATTCTTCCAGCAAGGAGTGGGCATAAGCGCCACGGAGAGAACGAAAAATTCCCTCTGGAAGGAGAACTTTCTTTGGTAAAAGAGGTGTAAATCCCAGACAATAGCCATGCGTATATAAGATAAAAAGAGAAAAGGATTGCCATATATCCGAGGTATGTGAAGAAATACCAAAACAAAAATCAATAGGGGTTTCCTTCAAAGGCATTTCTTTCTTATCAAGAGAAGAGAAAAGGGAAGTAGCCAGAGAAAGATTCCATCCACCACCGTTTCTCTGAGCCTCTGTAGGCGTGGCCACCTTCGATGGATCGCTCCCTTCTTGTAAAGGCGGATCGATGGGTGGAGAAGGAAGAAAAAGTTCAATTTCAGGATAGAGAGTATCACAATGAATATCAAAGAGGCGCCACACACTCCAAGGAGAGAGAGAGTCACCAGTCGTCGGGAGAGGGAGATTTCGCAGGCGTGGAGATGATTGAGAAGGTGTGTCCATAGAGAGTAGACATACACACTGGTCAGAGAAGGGATACCATTGCACCTTGAGGATATCTCGAGAAACTAAAAGCATACCATAAGCAATGATTGGCAAATAAAAAAAGGTGAAATCAAAAAACAAAGAAGAAGATGTACGTATAGAGTGATGTACAATGAAAGAAAAAAGCACTTGGGAGAGAGAGGGGGAACGATAGAAAATTAGAGGAAATATCCCAATTTGGAGAGTGCATAGTTTTCCCTTCCTTCTCTTCTCTCGTTCTCAAAAGCAATCGCCTAGCCTCCCCACTGTGGATAAAAAATGACACCCTTGGATACGTAAAATCGTTTTTCTCTGGCAGAAGTATTTTCTGTTATGATAAAACAACAGAGCGGCTAAAAAAATCAATTCATCGTTGTTAGCTTTAATGTACAACCTAACAACTAAAAAAACAAACATTGCACTCTTTTTCTGCTCTGAAGAGACATAAATATCGCTAGTAAAACAAAATAATAAACACACAGAGAGGGGAAGAAGTAGAGTGAGACGAAGGGCTTCCATCATCCATCCATCCTCTTCTTGGTTCCAACAAGAGATGGCCACATGTCTCAGGAATGGCGGAGGAAGAGGGGAGAAAGAGTGCCTCCAATGGAATATCAGCCACAGCACAGCAATGCTCAGAAACGAGAGCAATCGTCGTTCCAGAAGAATTGCTATGAATTTGGATGAACGGACCCAATCTATACAAAGAAAGGAAGGAAGAAATGAAAATAGAGAATGCGGCAAAAAATTACAAGATGTTGTACACTCTCCACGAAAAAAAAAAAAAAAAAGGAGAAAAAAAGAAAGAAAGAAAAAAAAAAAAAAAAAAAAAAAAAAAAAAGGTGCAAAATATAGAGAATGAAAGCAATGAAATAGAAGAAACAAAATCCTTTTTTATAGGCTATTTGAAACTTTGAAGTAAGATAAAATTGTGGTGATGTTGTCATATCTCTCAATAAATATATAGGAAATCTAAATTATGGTAAGAAATGGGTAAAGAAAAGGAACGAAAGGGTTTATAGAAAAAAAAAGAAGCCAGGCATAGAGAAGGAGAAGAAAAGTGGAAAGTAAAGGGGGATGTAGTAGCCCCCACTCTCGCCATAGAATAAGATAAACCACAGAGAAAACTAAATATCAGAAATCAAACTTTTGAAAAGAAAAATGTCTAGGCAAGAGAAAAAACTAAATAAATGGTTAAAGGCATTCTCCTGCGAAAAAATAATAGGCAAAAAATAACCTCCATAGAACTTCGTAATAGAAATTCCAGTATTTGCAGACGCATTCAAACTCCTCATGGAAGTATGTTAGGGTTGATTTTCCTTCATTCAAATCCTCCCTCTCCTTGTTATTTTTCCTTTATACTTATAGTTCTGCAACTTTATCGCTCCACCACAACGTGGAGATTCATGTGTTAACCATCTTTCCTCCAATGAACAACAAAACTACAAAATAATTAAAAACACTATCTCCTGGTTTCTCAAATTATTCACAAACAAACACTCGTAACATATCTCTTGCTTCACGTCCTTTTTTCCCGCCATATCTCTCCATATCCAAGAGAATGCTCCCCAAAACATACACAAATCCCAGTCAAAGAATGTGGGTTCATACTTTTCAAAGTCATACACCAAAGATACATCAAAAAAAGCAGTCTTCCAAAGAGAAGCAGAGGAAATGGATTCGGTTGATGATGTATCCGTGGATCCCTGCGTAACTTTAAAATGATAAGCCACACGAATCATGATGAGAGATGAAGAAGATGTGTCAGTGAGATGTTGGGAGAGCGTTACAACGGCAGCAACGGGTGAAGTGGCAGGTGAATGGTTAGTGGGAGTCTGTGGTACCTCCCTAAAAAGTTGTTTCTCCTTTATGACTTGAGGAGAAGAGGGACTCCCATTGGCAAAATCTCGCTTCCCATAGAAAGAGATTAGTTTCTTATCCGGTGATATCGGTTGAGCAGCGGAAGGGGTAACGGGAAGGAGAGATGAGGTTGATGGCCGGGTTGGGCGTGAAATCACATCGCAGAGCTTAAAAGGAAGCCTGTGGTTCCCTGAAGCCGCTTCAGAGGGTGCCAAAACAGTGGGAAGAGCGGCACGAATGGCCTCTTGGAGAGATGCAATAGGAGGGTGTGACGTAGGGGAAGAAAATGCGACGGTTGAGGGTGAAATAGCCGAGGAAGAAAGACACTCAGCCGCTATTAACCCCGCAGCAGCCCCACGTAAATGAGGACGATACGGCGGAAGGGAGGTTTGCTTTTGGAGAGACATGGTGATCAAAGAGAAATGGATATACAATAAAAAAACAGTTACGAAAACGTGTAGTGAATTGTTTTGAAGCTCTATCACATAACATAGAGTTAACAAACACCCTCGGGAAAAGCGTATTATTATTTGAGAGAGCAGAAATAGAAGGCGAAAGAATTAGAAATACGAGGAAGCATGGCGGAAAGAGTCATACACTCCATTGCAACGGATGCAAATCGTATTATGAAACGCAGGAGCGGCGTATTTGTCTATGGGCTTCAAACAGAGGAGTAATTTCAAACGGGCATCAAAGGAAGTTTGTTGTTCCGTAGAATAACACAACAGAGCTTGAAAGCGATAGGTAGAGAGAAGGCAAGCACAAGTATACCCTTTGAATCGAACGTTTCCAGACTCAAAAAGTAAAGAAAATAAATTAAAAATGCATACCGTTATCGATTGGCGAAATAAATAAAACGTGGTTTTTTGAAGAATTAATTATCTTGCCTGTTTGAAAAATTGGTGCGGGCTCGGCTAAAAAAGCATTTTTGAAGAAGTCTTGCCGGATTGAAAGCGCGGTAGACCTGACTTACGAAGGTTAGTCTCCGACATTTTCATGCTGTCCAGAGGGCAGGGTAGAATTTTTTTTCAAAATTTCTCAGTAAACGGGAGTGATGATAAAAGTTCATTGTTACAAATCTTTGCAGAACAGTAATATTGCCCTAGTTATTGCTTATTTAAAGCTATTTTTCTTACGTCTATATACCAACTTTCGTTGCGTCTCGCATTACAGTCAATCTTTCGGAATCCGTGCAACCTCTTGAAATTTGGATGAAGGGATTACAGCTTCCATATTTACTTTATATTCGGCATTCCTTTTGCATCCTAATTTCCATCTGTATGTACACGCTTTATGCCTCTCACCATGTAAGTCATTTTGTTTATTTGTATTCGCTTGGTGCATGAATAGCATTTTCCTTCTAAGCAGATTTCCTATTTATCTCTTGTTTTTCAAAAATTGATGGTACCAATGTTACAAGCTAGCTATCTATAGTAGGGCCGCCGTTGATGGTATATGAACTGCCGGAGGTAACCTAAGGTTCGATTTTTGTGCTTCGTTTCATTACACACGGTTTTCTGCTACAGAAAAAATTCCGAAGAAGAGGCTTGCAATTAATATGTTTCGGTGTTGCTTCATTAAAATTGTTTTTTTGTGGTCTAACTTTTTTTTATTACAAATGGTTATGGTGTAGTCCCAGCCCGCGCTGTATGTACATGTAGTTTTGCGCGAAGCAAATTTGAGCAGTAATTGAAAAGGAAAAAGAATGTCAATTTAATGAGGAGCAGGGAAACAGCTGCATTTTCGTTTGTTTTTCTCTGGTTTGCATATGATTTTGCTATTTAGCGCAATGTTACTTCAAAATTTGTAGAAAATGAAGGTTTTGATGCCGAACGTAATCCCCTTTACTTGGAGTCACACTTTTGTGGAAAAAATTTCGTTCATGTAACGAATTGTCTAGCAAGCATTTTGTTTACTGAAAACAATTGCTTTAAAGTGAATTGAAGGGGAAACATGAAAGATAGGGAAACAGAGGATTCCATACATCGCTGTAGAAAGCACAATGATATGTTAAGGAACTTTTCGCGTTTTTAATAGGCTATCCAATGCTCAGGTCTCATTTTAGAAATTCTTTTCTTTTTAGGAGAGTAAATATTATCTTATGAGTACTTGTCATTCTTTTTGTGCATTTCCATTCATGTTTACTTTTTAATGAATGAAAAAATCATTTTGGGCAATTTAACACTCTGCGTACTTTTTATTTAAGAATGTTTCTTTATTTCTGCCTTCTCGATTTTGCCTCCATTTTTTTTACGCATATACCATATTTCTATCATTCTAAAGTGTGCTGTTCTCTCTATTCCATTATCTGGAACCAAGAAATTTTTGCTTTTGGTGTAAGTGTGTAAACACAAGCATTGACATATTGTGACTCTGAATTGAAACTTAATTGCTTGCAATTAAATCTCATTTTCACTCTTCTTTGTTTGCTTTTTCATTCTTGCTTTGGCTTCTTTAGTTTGATGCTTGTATTGGCTTTCTCATTTCATTTTTTCTCATTCTTTCTAAAATGGATTCTATTCTTGGAGACTGTAGCATTTCCCAACTTTTATACTATTCCTCCTGCTGGGCTAGTTCTACTACTTTGTTTTTAGTTCCTCTGATCTCAATTTGTGATTATTCGTTGATTTATGTTTCTCTTATTTCAATTTTTTCTTTTTTTTTATTCCTCCTTATGCTTTCCTTCATCCTTTTAATTTTATCTGAATTTGGTTTTATGTTGCTTAGAAAATTTTGTCTCGTAGAGTAAATTCTTACAATATGTGTTGCTTAGACTGTCATGCTTTCAATTTGTCTGTCTTCTATTGTAAATTTTATTGCAGAAATAAAAGGTAGGAAATGGGATAGCCAGTAGCCTCCACATCTCCTTCTCTTTGTGAAACTCAAAAATAAAACTCTGCTAAGCATCATGCCTCTTGAAGAGGATGAAAATGGCTATGAATTTTGGCTCCGTGGCTGCTCTCAGTTTCCCTTGCGATGCCCTTGGATCCAACCTTTTCTTGCCGGTGAATAATACGTTTTCTGTAGCAGAGTGAGATTAGTAATGGGGCTCTCTCTCCTTCCCTAAGAATTGACTGTCTGTAAGCCATACGATGGCTTTCCATTACTTTTAGTAATAGTGTAGAGAGAAGGCAGGATGCTAGTATATATAGCTCTTTTTTCCACTGAAAGTATGGATGTTGAGGGGACTATTTGCATAAAAGTTACTCCATCCATGAAAAAAGCAGCAAATGTATGCACTTATAAAATAATGAAATCTAAATGTGAGGAAAAAGAGGAAAAAATTCACAAATTTGTATAGCAATAAGAGACTTCTCACTGAATAGTATCTCGGTACATAAATAAATGGGGAAAAATTACCACTCACAGCATTTTCTCTGCAGTAAAGCAATTCTTTAGGAATTCGATAATTGAGAGGGAAGAGGGCAGAGAATAAGGATAGCAGACGTAGTTGAGATGATATTCTTTATTGAAGACGAGAAACAAAATGTTTCTCCTCTGTTTTCTGATTGTTTTTCTTACATCGCCTTCATTGTTTTGAGAAAATTATAGAGGTTAACTCCTTTCTTCCAGGAGATACTGTGTGCATTGAAGGAGAAAATGACTCAGGAAAAACGGTGCTTCTTCATGTAAGTGAAGATGTGGCATAAAAATATGTAATTAGAGAGTTTCTTGTTATGGAGAACTATGCAATAAGAAGGAATTACGTTTCTTGGATTCTTTTTTGCCTTTTTAATTTACTTTTTACATCTCTTTTTGTGCTTTGTTGAGCATTTCGTTTCCTCCTATTTTTTCTTTTTTATTCTTGAAATGTCTCTGCGTAGAATCAAGTTTTTTAAAATTAGATATAAAAAGATAAATGCGAATGAAAGGCCATTTTTATCACCCCAGAAGAAAGAAAAGGATTCATTTTTTGCAAACAAATAATTTATGCCTGTATTTACGAAGATCTTCTACCCTCTCTCCATGCATTTATTGCTTTCGATCTTACATCTCATAGTTTTATTAAAATCCTCTATGATTCCACTAGAAAGTCCTATTTTGTCCTATGCATGCAAAGAGGATATCCAACAGGATGCATCCTGGTAGTATGGATGGTATTTCTTCTTATAGTAATCGTTCACAGCGGAATAGTTTTGTATATCATGACCTTGACCTCGGTTAAGGAGTGGCTGGTTATAATGGGCTGCATTCGTTGCATTTTTCAATTTTTTATTATATTTTTTCTTCATTTTTTGATATTATTTTCATTTTTGGCTTGGTAGAAAATCGTACTACTGGCATGTGAGAACGGAAATAAGATAATTTGTATTAACATCCGATTAAAAAATATTGAACTAAGGGGAGAAGCGCAATGTGGACACTGAAACGTCCATGTTTATGTTCAAAGGATAGAGTTTGTGAATAGTTTCTCTTTTTTTTTCCATAAAAAAATTTGGTATTTATCTTCCTGCAAGGGATACAAAGAATAAATTAAATTTGGAAACTACAGGGATGAAGAGGATTTTTTTTTAGAAATAAATATAAACGAAACTATAATCGAATGGATGGCTTTAATATTTCTTTGAACCTGAAGGAAAACGTTTTGTGTGACTTTTGATACATTTATGCTTCTGTTTGATCCACTCTGTGGGCTGATTGCATTTGTTCCTCGTTGGGCAGGAATCTCTACTTTCAAAATCCTAGTATTTTCCATTAGATGATTCACTCTTTTCATTTTAATTTTACTTGAATAAATCGGTATATATATATACATGCTTGTAAAAGCATCTTATTGCAGAATTGATAAGCCCTCACTGTTGCCAAGGCCTGAATACAGGCGTTATTCTTTTGGATACAGATTGCTCCTTTCGTATGGCTCTCCTTCAAGAATTGGTGGAACTTATGCCTTGGTGTGCACACAAAGAGATTTTAAAGGTAAGTTGTGTTTTTTTCTTTTTTAAGGAATAATTGATGAAATGCACTCTTTCTGTATAGTCAGCAGTTTCTCTGTTTTTTTCTTTCCTGAAGATTAAACAATGAAATGAAAACTTTCTGTATAGGCAGCAATCTTGTGCTCTTGAAAGAAACTTTTCATGCAAATTATCATCTTTGGTAATCTCTCACCTATACCAAAGGCTGCTTTTTTGCTTATTTTTAATAATTTTATTTTTACAATACCCTCCTAAATTTTTTTCCTACCCTCGTGTTTCCCATTAACAATTTTTATCTCTGATGTTTTTTCTTTTTGCATGCATTTATCATCCAAAAAACCCTCTTGCTGTGAATGTTTGCATTGAAGAGCCTCACTTTTTTCTTAAAGCGATAAAAGATAAAAGCTTTTATATTATTTTTTTTTCATTATCGAGATTAACCCTTTTATTTATCATTAGGAAGGGCATAGTATTGAAATTGAAGGACTCTTAAAGTGTAATCAAAGAATAGACACAGCCTCGATACCCTCTTTTAAAGTAGATAATGCATTACGGTTAGTCCATATATATCACGGCATACGAGGATTATTTTTATATTTGAAATTGAGATGATAGTCTTAACTAATTTTTATAGCTATTTACACGCACTTGAGATGTAGAGGCTGTACAAAAATATGCCACGTTATGAGTACCTCTATTGCTATATTCTCTCCTAATGCAAATTAAAGCGCAGTTTTCCTTCTTGGACCGTCTATGCCTCGTACTTATTTTTATGGTGTGTGTTTTTTTTTCCTACCTTCTTCCTTTTTTTCTTTTAATTTGCTCCTGTTTTATTTTTCCTCCTTCATTTCCTTTCCGCTGAATCGTCCTTCTTTAGCAGTATTTGCTTGTCTGATTGTTTATAGGAATTTTTCATATGCTGCCTTTGCTTCACCGCTGCAACTTCTGCACAGTATGGCAGAATTGGATTGCTTTTTCTCTGAAAATCCGGAGATTCGCTTTGTATTTTTGGATTCTTTGACATTTTGGCCTACAGATACACCTTTGGAATGGAAAAGCAGCCCTGTAACCGCTGTTTCTTCCTTCATTGAGAAAATGAAATCTTCGTATAGTGGGCGATTGCTGGCCTCTCACTCGCTTTCACAGCCCGTAAAGGGGGATAATGGGCGAGGTATGCATGGGCTTCGCTCATCGGAAGTTGTGACAGATGCCTTTCAGGCGCTGAAGCGGTTACAAATCAAGCATAAATTTGTCTTGGTTTACACAAAATCTCATTCAAAAATGCAGAGGGAAAAACTGATTTTAAGGCGCTTTGAGGCACTTGTACCGTTTATTGAAGGTGATATTGACCCAAAAAAGTTGCTAACAGAGAGGCACTATCACTCAGAGATAGCAGGAGGGGAGCAACTTATGATCCATTTTCCCAAGTGCAGAATTTCCTGCACTCGCTCTATCTCTGTTGCCTTTGTCTTTCCACTTATTCTCTTTGCAGAAATGCAGCATCCACTAAAACATCTCAAAGGGAGTACGTCTATGACACCGTTGCCCTATTCAAAGTTCTTGGCAGAGCAAATGCCTGTCAGGGCTACTGAGTGGATAGTACCTCCTCGTATTCCTCGCACCTTCTCGCTTTACCTTAGTAAAGCTATTCTGCCGGTACACCCCTCTATTCATATCATTTGTAATCAATATGCCCTTTTTCCTACCTATATTGCCATTATCTACCCTACTGCCTTCACTGGGAGCCACAGAGAAGTAGAGATGAGCTATCCTGCCGATGCAATGACGGCCATGAACGCTTATCGTGCAGCCTCATGGGGTAAGCCTGCAGGTATTTCGGAAAGCGTATGCAATGCCTCGGCCACTCATTTGATAGAGTCTCGTCTTTCCCATTCTCCCCCCGTAGGTGAATCAATCCCGCACAAAATATCCGAAAATAAAATTAATACGCTTCGCAGTGGCTCGGTAACCACGCCGACATTACACGTGCAATTTTTTGCATTGTTAAATTCAAAAATCATACTTACTTTACCCCAGCGAAGCCATTCTCTGAATACTCGGGATGTAACTGCACACCCTTCGTAGTGCCACTTCTTGCCGTAATGCATGGTGATGGAGGATGTATTTTTGGATTGCCTATTAAACGTAATAGGGCACTCCTCTTCTTTAGTGAAAAACATCTTGGTAGGAGGGATCAAAGAGACTTGCGGTTGTGCATCTTTTAAGGGATGATAATGTGAAACTGTTACGAGTTTTATGGAAGGCTTTACGCTTTTGTCGCTTAGGGTAAAATTCGATGATTGCACTTGTCTCTTTTCATGTGATGTGTGCGGTTCTGTATGTTTTAGCAAAAAGCATTGAGAAAAATATCGGTAAAAAAACATGTTTTAGTTTCTATGGAGTTATTTGTTTCTTGGTCTATTTTCTGACTGTGGCAGTTCTCCGGCACATTTAACTTCTGCTTCAACATAGAAAAGCTTGTTGCACTTTCTATTTTCTAATTGCTATTTTTTTGGCTCTGGTTTTTTTATATATCTTTGTTGTATCTGATTCCAAGAGAAGCATTTTTTAATGCCACACTTAGCATGAACTGGAAATTTCAATGTATGGTGCAATATTATGGTACTTCTTGCTTTTGCAATAACCGAATATATTGGCCTGTTAACCGAAGGTGTTTTTTTCCCACGATGAAATAGAATATTAATAGCGCGCAAAATTGTTTCGGCGTAAAAGGATGTGATGGTAAGTTTTACAGCAAGCGCAGAGCAAATAACGAACTTCTGTGATTATAATGGCAAGGAAAAGTGCTCTTCTTCATTTAGTTGCTTACTTCATTGAGTGCTTTTTAGCTTCTTTATCCAATCATCTTTTGTGTGCAGGTATAAAGAGCAGTTATGGAGTCTACTACTGCGGGTTGTGAAATGCTAATAAGCGATTTTCATATAACCAGCTAGAAATATTACTGAAAAGGAACTATAAGTAACAAACTAGTCGCTTACAGTATTAAAAGGCATTCGTTTGTCGAGAGAAAACTTAATATTCAAATACAATTAAAAATCCAATTGTCACTGCATTTGACATATTCTAAAATTTTGATAGTTCATATTTGATCCAAATGTAAAACTTAACGGAGAAGAATGACTGTTTCATAGCCACAGCAATGATTGAATATTGTGTCCCCAATATTTCTAATTGAAAACAAGGCAGAACCTGTCATAGAACGTAGTGCTCAGGTCTAATTAAATTTGTTTGTTTTGTATTCCTGTATGGCAATTTGCATTACTGAAATTATAATCCAAGACTTCCAATATCCAACCTGTTTTATGACGAACTACTACTTCGGCTGTATAAACAGCGAGCAAACAAACGGAATGGTTGCTGTTCTATAATTGGACCGCCATTGTATTCGAGAGAGCGTGGTATCAAAATGCATAATATACAAACAAATTCGCCGTTAAAAATTGCAACGTTTTATTTGAGATAATTGAGTAAATTTGTTACAGTGTAAACTTGTATTACAAAATTACTTAGAAAGACTTCAACAATACCCCAGTATATAGTTGTATGTAAGGGATATTCCGACAATAAAAGTAAATATTGGCGCTTTATCATCTTTACACTAGCACTCGGGTGAAAAATGGAAATGTGCTGCAACGCGCTGCATTTTCTGGTTATATAATGCTATGTATTCTAGTAATGAGCTTGATACATAAGCTTTTCACGGTGACATAACGCAAATCATTTAATATTTCATGGCTAGATATCTTTTCGTTGCCGCCAGCTGGAAGTGAGCAGCTTTTCCTGCTGCTTTCGATACGGTGCAGCTCAGCGGCAGGTAGCCGACGGCTTGTAACTTTCCAGCGGGGTTGAAATTTTAGGTAAAACAAATTTGAAGATGCGGAGAAGATATGCACTGTTGTCCTATCGCATCGATAGGGTGCTTTTGAGTCACTTTTATACACTTGCTCACTGTTTCTTCGTTGCCAGAAACAATTCGGTTACTGTTGATTGTATCAATTTTACCTACTTCTCGAGAAGCTAGCATCTTGGGAATATTTTTCGCTAGTTTTCTACCCATGGTAGGCATTGAAAACAAGCTCAGAGAATGTGTTCTCGTGGCGTTTGGCAATTACGTCACGTAAACATCCAGTATAGTGAAACGGGGCATTCCAGTCGTGGCATACGTTTCTATTTTCGACAATTGTTACCAAAATGGCGTGAGAGAAATTCTGAAATCAAAGTAACAACATCTCACCAGCAATTTGAAGAGCCTGTCGCTTCATTTCAGTACATAAAAGAGAAGCACGATATATCTCTTAAAGATTTAAATCCTAGGCAAATTGAAGAGGTTTTGAATTTGGCTCGAAATTCTGAATCTTCCAACCAATACCTTCGACATGGTGGTCCGAAGGTATGGACAGAAAAGCGTAGCATTCAAGTAAGTTTTTGCGATACGGCTTTACGCTGTTCAAGGTCGTTGCCCTTTATTACATTACAATATACATATATTTTGAGTATAACAGAATACGTTTTGTAGCTTTTTTTATGTGAGACATGATTTTTGATCAGCACATATATCCATCTTTTATAGGGCTTATGGCAGCCTTCTCTCCAAGGGCAAGTAAAAGCTCTCGGTTGGTTCCATAGAAAACGGCCCCCCCTGCGCCTTCCAAAGTATTCTGCAGAATCATTAGAACTCTCAATTCAAGCTATACGAGGGGAAGGTAGATGGGGAAGCGAGCGTGAGTTTCCTAAAGGGTGGGATCAGATGCATTTGAAAGATATACTGGGAAACCCGCTCATTAAACCGTAATTACTTTTCTGGTACAAATAGTATCTATCATTGTTGGGTAGTTCTTTCTATATTTTAAAAGCTGCCTTATTTAGACGGTATTCCTACACTCAAGTCTTTGGTGGATTTTTAAGAAGCTTTTCTTGAGTAGGCAGGCAACTCTAAAAATTTTCATTGACTCCGCTATTTACATTTATTAAGCGGAAGCGGCGCATTCTTTTGAGAATTTAAGCGAATTTATTAATGGTTTGGTTGTAAAGCATATCATTGTGCCCATGTACATGAAGAAACGATGTTTGCTTACCGCTTTCAATCCGTATCTACTAAGTTCGCTATTTTTTTTAAATGCCCAACTTTACTGCTTGTAAGCAAATTTCTATACTGTTTTTTCTTTGTATGTCAAACATTGGAAAGTCTCGCAAAATATCACTGAATAGGATTGACTATTTGATAACCCTTTGATGGTTTTCAATTTCAATCTGCATTCGTCAGTCTTTGTTGTTTTGTGCGTAAACACAATACTTTTTATATTTAAGATAAAATAGCAGTTATCAAAGGGTTCAAATATCGATGCATATTTATTGCATACTTTTTAAAAACATAAAGTTGCTACTTCATCTGCTTGGGCGCTGCTATTACCCTTTCGAACTTAATTAAAAAGCTATTTGATATGATCGAATCTTGGCATACGGAGTTGTACAATTGCGTTACATGCTAGATAAACCTTGGCATGAAACAACTTTTGACGTTATCACGCAAAGCTGCAGCTGTGTAAACCCGTATCACTTGAATAATTTTATCTTATTAAGCTGGGAGAATACAACTGATTTTGTCTTAGAAGGAATGATTACTGCTGGCAATCAGTGTATATGTTTGCGATGTCAATCTATAATAATAAGCTGCATTAAGGTATTTCTAAATAAAATACTAGGGATTTGGAGCATTTACATGATCGCATGCAGAGTTGCATGATTGGCTTTTGAGAGATCCTAACTAAAGCAAAATCTGGTCATCTAAAAATTGGTATGTGCATGCATCATAAAATGAAAGCAAATCGGAGCGTATTTTTTGAATAGGTATTACCTTATAGTGCCGCAGTATTTTATTTTCTTTTGGGTAGTTTACTTGCCTTTTATAATCTGACATTGCCAAGTATTGCAGTTTGTAATTTTCCTACGTTAGCATATTTTTGTATATTCCTTGCTAGCTTTTCACAACGGAAGTGCTCTTTGGTGCATGCTTTTATTCGTGCTGCCCCTGAACTTGGGCAAGCGTTTTCTTAGGTAATATGCATATTCGTTCATGAATTAGCTTGCTTCATAGAAGAAACCATAACTACTCGCTTAGTAAGAATATTTTTTGCTTCGCTTAAATAATTTTTACATCTCAATAATGATTCTAAGCTGCTGCTAGTAGCCTCAATTTCTACTTACGCACTTGCACTAGCATCTTTTAAAATGATTTCTATTTTTCAAATGTTTTGTCATCATTAGACTTTTCTTCCTAGTCTTTGTTTTTATCCTATTGCTTATTGGCAGTTCGCTTGCTGGTAATATATAATATCATCTAAGAGAGTGCCAATTCATGCAATAATGCAATATCCGCATCAGCTAACATTTCAGCAAGCAAAGTTGTTCTTTATAATACGGATAAGTTCTTTTATTCCTTTCAACACTGTAATTTTGTTCAACGGTGACAATCATGGCAAGTGCTAGAGTACAAGTTAACTTACTCTTTTTTATTTCAATTCACTTTAACTTTACAGTACTTTAACCTATTTTGTTTATATTTCTCTATAGTGCACTTCGTCGTGTTACACCTAGCTGGCGTAACCTGTGTATTACTAATGTAATTAATGTTTTTATAGCAACCCACCATGGCACATAGATTGACAATACCTAACACCTAGCACCACCATCGCTATGATAGAAAAGGATTTGGGAATAAACAAAAACAAGTTTCGATTCGCTTCATGTAGCATAAAGTTTAAAACTAGGAGAGCAAGTTTGTTTTTCCGGGTTGAGTTTCTACGCCGTGCAATTCTTTTCACATAAGAAATTTAGAACAAGCTTCTTTCTTAACAAATAGTACGAAAACTTGACATACTTACCTACTGCATAAAAAGACTTGATTACGTGACTAGTCAAGTTCGAATGAAATCGATTCGAAAAACTTGATTAAACCTAACGTTACACTTACGAGAAAAACGTTTACAAGCGTACGCACAATGAAAGTTGTGGTATGCTTCTATCCCAATTGAGGACAATAGCAAATGCATACTCATACTTTGATTTATTCGTAAATTTATAACTTTCTTCGTAATGTAAAATTAGCCCTTTCACTTTGCCTTGGTTATTTATTCTCCACTTAGCCTTTCATTGCCAATTCTTTCGCTCCGAGGTAATGGCAAGGGATAAATCGTTATGGCAGAAATAGAGCAGCCCCTTACGGTGTAAAATCGCCAGAGCAAGCTTATTAAGGTAAAAAATACTTTTTTTTCAAAAGGATTTGCTGAATTGAGTTGAATCATTTGTTCGTATCGACTGCAAGCGCTCCGGTTTTCAGGGGATAAAGTCCAAACAGTCGCTAGTGAACATTGATTTTAAACTTGCTTCGAGCAAACCTTGCCCAGTATCAGTAAAAATATCTTTATGTTGCACGGGAGCCCACTTATAAAATTTTAGTAGAAGAATTTAATAAAACATAAGCTTAGCTTTAATTAGGAAATGCATACTCCATTGAATCACAAAGCTAGCAAGCAATACAAACAGAATCGAACAAAAAAAATTGCTACCTCCCGCACAGACGGTTTGTTCTGAGCGCACGCACTAACAGTGCGCGTCTCTCAAAAAATATTGCTACCTATAGTGCAATCAAATATGCTACGCACGAGAGCATCGTATTGTCTATTTTTATATTGTAGCTTTACCTCAGTACTTTGATTTGTAAAAATTATTAAAGTATTCCTGTAATAAAATTACGGTTTTGCTTTTACAAAAAATCGCTGAGCGAAAGAAAGTTGTTTTTATTGTTCATTGCTGTCAAAAAATTGATATTTTTTCTGGAAGAAAAGAAAAATCTGGTCAAGTATTTTCGAACTTGCGCCTCCTGCGATAAATATAGTCATTCCTCTGCTCAATCTCTTATAAAGCAAGCAATTTAGACGAAATATCAAATGGCATCGAATGCGTCCTCTACAACTACCAGTAGCACCACAGGCGTTACCGACTCATCTACTTCTCCTCTACGACCCAATCAGGAGGCCAGTACAGTTTCAACGAGTATACAAACTCCCTCTGCTTCAATATCTATACCAGGCATCAACATTGGCGTAATATCGAGTAAATCGCTCGACCCGTCTGCATCAACAACTTCCTCGAATTCTTCTGCCTCATTTGTCGGAGGTGGAACACGACTTCCGCCTGTTGTCACTTCAGCACCCTCTACAGCGAATCAATCTCTCTCGTATTTTCTCTCCAACGCCTCATCTGGTCCTCTCTTAAATGCTGGTAACCAGGCTTCCAAATTTCCCTCTTCTATAGCCGCTACTGAAGGCTCTCCGCCAAGCTCTCCGCGAAGTTCTTTAAGCTCATTCCCGTCCTCCTACCATGACGTGAATAGTGGATTAGCTTCTTCAAATTCTGGTCCTAACAAGCTCGTGTTTCCTCCATCAATATCCCTAAGTGTGACACCTGCTATTTTCCCTCCTGTATCAGGAATTTCTCCCCTTTACCCTGCTGCTGCTGCTACAACATGTAAAAATGCCAGAAATAATTCGAGTGATGACCAATTGGCACAAAAATTTATAGAAAAAGAAATTTCTTCGAGTACCAATCGTTCTAATGCTGTTATGCAAGGAAGTGATGCACATTTACAAGATCTCCCTATGTTTTCTCTTGCTGAAGGCATCTCCGATAACTATGCGGAAGGGCAATGGGAGCTCGTTGTGAGTAGTCCGGAATTTAAGTTTTCATGTAGCCATTTTGTGGCATACAAAGGTTTCAGAGAAAAGATTCATGGTCATAACTATACTGTTTCTCTTCGCCTGGGTGGACCCGTTCATAAGGATGGATACATTATGGATTTTTCACATATGAAGGCTGCTGTGCGTGCAGCATGCAAAGTAATTGATTAGACTATGCAAGAAATTGTGGTTAATAGGGAAAGTAAGAAGCATGCTTTCATATTGTTGCCCATTGCTCTTTTTCCATGAGTATTGTTACCCTTCTTTCATTTTATTAACGTATTTTGTCAGCGGCTAAACGAATTTTTTCTTGTGCCTATGAAGAGTGACGTATTGGATATAACAGAGGATGCGCAATCTGTTTATCTGCGTTGTGAAGATGGCTCAGAATTCAAACTTCCCAAATCGGATTGTGTGGTGCGTACTTCTCTAATTTGGGAGCTGTGTGGCTGTAGTTTTATTCAGCCTTACAAAGCATGCTTGTCTTTTTATTCTTTGTTTTGTATTTCTGTTTGTTGAATTCCTTCTTCAGTATCTTCCATTGGCGCATTCTACCGCTGAAGAGTTATCTTGTTACATCTGGAATGTCATTGTTTCAACCGTTACGATTGACTATTTGAAGCATCGCAACATTAAGGTAAGTTTTTACTTTCATGGAAGCGTTGAATTAACACAGACGTTAAAAATAATAGAATTTAGGCAATGATTTTCTCGTTTGTGGGATGATATGTTGCGTGTTGGCCATTTTTCACACGCTTTATATATAGCTGAGGAGACGTTTCTCCATCTACTCAGCGGAGAGAAACAATGTAGCAAAAGCAATTGTTCATCTTCATGAATTATCTACACACATCCTACTTTTTAATTGATCATCTTCCTTTGTGTGTGTGTACTTTGTTATGAAGTGGGTGGAAGTTTCCGTTTCTGAAACACCTCAGCAGGCTGCGTACTTTCGCAGGCCCATCTCCATCAAAAGCAATGATTGTTTTCCTTTTCTTTAAATAACTCATGCTATATCTAGATAAAATGTACCTCTCTGTAACTAGACAACGGAGGTTTTGCAACTGTTAATAGTATTGATGTCTCGTATAGTTGCTTAACCGTTTATAGATACATTGAAAAGTAAGCTTGACTGTGTTGCTGCAATGGCATTCAGCAAGGATTGAAAGGAGGCTTCACAAAGTTTTTGATGCACTATTAAGGAATGACTGTAAAATGATAGTTTGTTTCGAAAGATTTTTTTAGAAGAAAGGCGCGCTGATAGGAAAAGCTTTTCACACACGTTTATGAGTAATTTCCTTCTTATAAGGTAGTCAATAAAACATACTTGCTGATACTCTCCTGGATTAACTTTGTGTGGATTGGGATGCTACGAAAAAATGTCAAATAATCGGTATCATAAATAGGATGCATAGACAAAACTACCTGCTAAAGCTAGATTTTCTCTCCTTATGAGAGGGAATTAAACGCAATTTGTGCAAAGCATATTCTTTTGTGATGCATCACAAAAAATGAAAGGGAAAACGCAGGGTTTAGATATTTTTTCTGGCCACATGGACACTTGTATGTTTTTATGAAGCTATTGGTCACTGTAGAGAGCAATGCTTTATTTATTTTCGGTGGATTCGCTCGTTTAGACAATAAAACAACAATTTTTTCATTCTGGAAAAAGTTTTGAAAGGGATTTACGCTGTTTTGAGTTGAGCTTCTTTTTTACGTGAGGATGTTGCAATGGAATAGGCAGTGACTCCAGAAATGCAAACGGCAGCAGAGAAAGATTTTAATAGGGTTAAACATTGCGATTCCTGATAGAACAGAGTGCAAGCAAAGGAAAAAAATGCAATTATTATATTGAATGCACAGAAAATAAATTTGGAGTAGACATCTAGACAAGGAACACATGCCGCCATTCTAATCACAGAAAATAAATTTGGAGTAGACATCTAGACAATGAACAAATGTTCTAATCATAAATTAAGTGAAATAGAGGGAGAAGCATCCTACAGGAGTATACTGTAGAAAAACAAAAGAGAGTCGGACCTGCAAATGGCAGAAAAAAACATGGCCAAGGAAGAATACAATAGCGGCTTTAAATCCTTTGGATACACCCATCGATACGGCACCTGAGAAAAAATAGTAATAAAAAGGAGATGGGTCAGTGATTCTATACACGAAAGTTCATGCAATGAGTAAAGCAAATTTTATGAGAAAGAGTGAAGATGACGAGAATATATCCTACCAATTTGTTGCACCAGATACCATTGCGTCAAGGCATTCACCATGGAGCACAAAAATAAGGCAACCATGATGGCCGTTATAATATAAAAATTTCCATTATGATCTGCAATACTCTTCATGACAAGTCTATTCCAATTAGGTATTGTCCAGACTATTAGCCAAATACTCATTAAACCACAGTTAAAAGCACTGCAACAGCACGAAGAAAAACCACCGTATATAATTTTAATCATCAAAAAACAAAGCAAACACGATAGCAGGGCGGTATTTTAGGTGGATACTTTGAAAAGGAGAGTCAATCAAAAAGTAAATAGAATGAAAAAATATCCTGAGAGGAAGAGATTGCTATTTTTATAGCCCCATGAATATATTCCGCTGCACCCACCCCAGCAAAAAGAGAGAGGCAAAACCTTTCACATTTTTCCATGACATACCCCATCATAAAAACCAAGATTGGACCTGGAACAACCTCCGTTGAATGCTTTAAATACTTTTCATGTGTCACAGATGTCAATGCATGCTATAAACACACAAGAAAAACAAAAATACAGGGTTATGGAGCGTTGAAATTGTTTTCTTGCACTATAACATTTCAGAGGCACATCTACCAGCATAGCGGCAATGAAAGTCAATATAATTCCAATGGATACATTGTCTGACAGTCGCAGACCCCTATCGGTTCCCTGAAAAATAAAAAAGGAAGATAATAAACTAATTTATTGGCATCTTAAGAGTATATTTTTTTGAAAAAATACTTTTATGTACAAATACAGGCGCGTGTGCCTACTTTCAAGCCCAATCCAACACAAATCAAGAGAAGACTAAGCCATTGCAGTAGAGAAAGTTTCCTGTAGAAAAGTATAATAAGATTCAAGTTTAGATTTCAACACCTTCTGGATAACCATAGGATATTACTACGCAGGCTATCTTCCGAGGTGAATAGTAAATCTTCAAATAACAAAATTACCTTTGCAAGACAAGGAATGAAATCACTGCTGTCCATACAATTGAAGAGTTGCTCACGAGAATATACACAGCAGATCCAGCGTACATTAATCCAGCTGCAAAAGAAATACACAGTATGCGTTGTATAAACCAGTGTGAATGAACCTGCCTGGTTTCATCTTTTTGTTCGCATGACTCACCCTTTTCAAAGAATTGATGTAGAATATCAATGAATGCAATCCAGATACCCTTTTTCCAAATGCTCCAGCTAAATGTAAAAATAGCACAGAAAGCAACCAAGTACACCCTCTTAAATAATTTTTAAAAACGTCATAGTGAACGCAAATTTACTCGATAGAATAAGGAGAGTGCTCAAAAAAAGTAGCATGCAATCATTCGTGGAAAGCTTCCCTTCACAACTATCATTCTTTGCTGCCTGGTGAGAAAATTGCTAGAGCGATAATGATTAAAACATTCCCAATGTCTTACGAAAGAAAATGTAGCTACATCGTTTGAAACAAAGATTCTTTGCATGCAGTATAAGCATACGTCAATTTATAATTCCAGATATTAGTTTCATGGGAAAGAAACCCCGCCAAAATCATTGCGATGTAATGAGGAACAAGAAAGATAGAAGTGCTAGGCTGCAGATCAAATTTTATACAAGAAAGTGAAATTTTGAATAGCAAGAATACCAAACAGGCCGCATGCAACAATGCCTTTGATGTTAGTATCCAATAAAATAAATGAATTACAACATTTTTTTCAAGCTTAGCTATAAATCATAGATAGAACTGTAAATCAAGCAAATAAATCGTACCGTAGCAGCTCCCTGAAATTTTAAGGCATCAATCTGTGCGAACAAAAAGTAGATTTTTAATGCAGGCTAAGATAAACCAGTAGAAATAGCAAAATGTAATAATTATGATAAGAAAATACGGAGAAACGACTGAGCAATTTAAAGTGTAGAAAACATTTATTTGAGAGCTCTACATCACGGCCTGACAAAAGGACATGTTCCTGTTTATTTTCGAGATTTGAAGAATTCATTGAAATATTGCTATAGTTGGTATAATGCACCAATATTAGTTACAAAAACAATGAATGATCTCTATTGCATTGCGCTAGTTTCACACTTTACGTTAACGCAATGAAATCCAATACTCTGCTTCCAGTGAGTAACATTATCAAGTAGTAGCACTATTTGAAGAGTAATGCATTGTTTTAATATAAGTAAAAAGTTCTTGGATTGTTAACGTATATTAATTTTATTTGACTTGATTTTTTTTCGTGTCGATCAGCAAGCACAATCCAGTGCTAAAAAACAATGAAATTCAATTCATAAAAATAGAATTATCCGTTTGCTATATCAGAATATTTTATTGCCAATTGAATAAAAGGGTTATACATCTAATTCTACATATTCAACCAAATAAAGATACGTCAAATATTACTTTTTTTCGATCTTAGTAATAATTACACTGCATTTTCCCCCATGCCTCAATGAAAAGTAAATTATTTCCTACCAAGAGAGGATGTACGCAGTAGGCTACTAGATAGATTCCAAACGAGGCTAAAAATCGGAAATGGAAGAGAGAAACCGCACCCGTGGTTTCATCATATCCATGAAGCTTTGAGGCATCTTGTCCGTGATGCTTGAGAAGTACATCAGTTTCAGAGGATTCATCTTTAAATGCGAGTACAGTAGCGCTACTTTCAGTTTTTGAGAAGCTGGCCACGGTAGGGGATTGAACGGAACCATCCGAGATGGATGTATCTTCACGCAAAAGAGTTGATGAGGAGCCTCGGTTAACTTCAATCGTCATCGCGGGAAACTTGAGCGTTCCCGTTCAAACACAAATGCGTTGAAGCAAACAAGTGGGGGACATAGACAAAAAGGTCGAAATAAACGCGTGCCAATGCGAATGCTCCCAGAGGTAAAAGTAAGCTTTTGAGGTTACAGGACCTCCTACAAACAAGTTGTCAGTAGACTATGGGCAGGGTTGAAACACCAAAAATAGAGAAAGATGATGATAAACGAGATAATGAATGTTAGTTTCGACAAGAATAGCCCCTTTATTCCTGTACTAAGTTATTTGCGTTAGCACAACAACCTTTTCGTATACTTAAAAGAGATGAAGTCTAGATAGAAATAGAAGCCCCGAATGAAAAATGTTTGCTGCAACAAATGGTTCATTCTTTCCATACGAACAAAGTAATTGTTCTAAATTAAAAATGATAAGTGTAGTACGACAGCGAAAGTCTTAAGTCTGGTTACAGATTTCATCTACAGTGTCACAATTCATAACGCTACTACCACATGGAAATCTGCACCACAAAAAGAAAGCAAAGATATAAGAGAGGAATAGAGGTATTACGCAATACAGTCACTTTATGCTTGCCAAATGCCCAGTAACTGCAAGCAACTTGTACTCAACAGTTTATACTTGACCCCATCTCAGTTTTGTTTAATCTTTATTGAGAATAAGTTCCACAATAAAAGCAAAATTTATATACCCCAATCAAATATGCTTGCCGAAACGTTTGCAGTCGTGCTCTGAGAGATAGATTTTTTCTCTGGGTGAGTGTAATTTTTATATTCATAAATTTGACCGCCATGCTGCTACTCTGTAAGTTCAAGCAGCGTATTACAAAAATCATTAGTAGGATGAATGCTTCATACAAAATTTTTAAAGATAATTCTTTGCGGAGATCAGTGTAAAAAACAGTTTGTCTACTCCAAGTCTTTTGCTACATTAAAGTAACATTATAGCTCACTCTTGCTGCTTAATAAAAGCTTGATGGGAGAAGCTTGAGTGCATTGCAAAAAATATTTAATGAAAAATAGTTTTGCCATTTGAAAAATAAATCAAGCTAAACAATTTACCCACAAATGTTAAATGAGACATTATATTCAGAAAAATCTTGGGCAACTAGTGAGAGATTGACTTACAAAGTATTGTAAGTTTATAAAAGTAGTTTCTTCCTTGAATTTTAGTGATTTTTTAGGTTTCTACTCAGCTGAACTCTGCATTCATATGTGATCTGTTTTCAGCATTGCGTTCTTAATATATTTTAGTGTTGTGCAATGTAAGATTAGCAAATTTTACGTGGGATATTTGCTCGATGCAAAAATACTGTAGCATCGAATTTAAGAAAGCTCTAGAAATATAAAAGATAAAGGGCATAGCATCAGAGTTGTGGCAGTCCCTGGAGCAGTAAAATTTCAAAAATTTGCTGCCTTGCGAAAATACCTTCCATGCATAACGAAATGTCTTAGAAGATGGATTACGACTACACTCAATAGTTACATCAATGGAAGAATGATAAACTAAACAATTTTACCCTTTCGAGGAGTGCGAGGATTTATCGACGCATGTTACTAACTTATTCTTACCTACCAATATTTTATGTTTTACCAACATGAAAGTAAAAGAATTAGGTATATTGTTTTTTAGAATATATACAAAGAGATTCCCAGATGCTATTACCATAAATAAGTAAAAACCATGCAAAGCAAATAGTTACGTTTTCAAAAAACAAACTATACTACTAACAACGAGTTTCCTTCGATTGATGCCATGCCCCGTTGGTCTCTTTTTCCAACCTCTGGTTGCCCAAAATACCAATATTCCGAAAACACTAACACTTCTGACTTATA
>JADAQX010000363.1:0-47888 GCA_015476325.1 Cardiosporidium cionae
TTATAAAAGGTAGGGAGAGAATACTTTTTAATGAAATTTTTTTTTTTTTTTTAAAATGTCTCTCTTTCTCATAAAGTTCGTATTCCTAATAACATTCTTTTTTTTTATGTTTTAAATAAACACTACAAAAGTAAGAGAAGTAACATTAAAAATAGTATAGAAAGAGAAAGAGAAAATGAGAGAAAAAAAAAGAGAGAAAGAGAGAAAAAAAGAGAAAGAGAGAAAGAGAAAGAGAGAAATTTTATAAAAAGTACTATAAAAAAGACAAATTTCCCCTTTAATAAATATAAAAACAATAAAACCTTCATAAATCAAAAAATGCGTATACACTAATAAAAAAAATTGATTAAAATACATACGAGAGAAATTTTCATAAAAAATATTTAAAAATAAAAAAATCACAAAAAAAAAAAAAAAAAAAAAAAAAAAAAAAAAAAAAAAAAAAAAAAAAAAAAAAAAAAAAAAAAAAAAAAAAAAAAAAAAAAAAAAAAAAAAAAAAAAAGTCCATAAATACTGCATGGAAAAATCAAAAAAAAAATAAAAGTGTTAAAAAAACAAGAGAAAAATGCAAAAATCAAAAATTTTCAAAATTGTAAACACGTGTATGTACAGTGGAGATACCTCTGGCCTTTGATAAATAATACACGCCGTGGGACGATGATGTGCTAATTGAATGCCTTCATCTAAAGAAATTTTATAATTTATAATACCAGATGGTTCAATACCACAGGAAGCAGCCACAATAACCTATATAAAATAAATAAATAAATAATAGAAAGGCAAAGATATAAAAATTCCATCAAAGGATGGGCTATCCTTTTCAAAAAAATTTGGGAAAAATAACTTTGAAAATCGTTACTGGATAGAAATAAATATCAAAAAAAAAACTATAGTAGAGGGGCATACATTTTAGAAGGAAAAAACATTGCAAAATAACAAGGATAAACACAAGAGAATTTTCTTTTCAAAGATTCTTCAGCTACAAAAGATGTAAGCAAAGAAATAATAGCAACCCAACAGTTATTGCAATGATAGATGTATATTTTTTTTGGAATCTAAAGAGTGTGTTGATGCATTTTGAAAAAATATTAATCCAAGAGCCGTTAAAGATTTTTATATTTCAATACTTTTATGTTAAAATAATTTGTATTGTTTCTATTGTGTAAATTTCCCACTCTCTCGTTTCTTTTTAAAGTTACATGCTATCCACCTTTGGTTTTGCATGATCAATTCTCACAGCCAACTCTTGCCTTCCAAATCCACCAAATACAACCGAATGGGGAGCCCCCAGACGTGCTGCCGCCAGCATAGCAATAACAGCTTCAGGTATACCAGGCCTAAGAAGTATCCACAAAAAGATAAACTATTAAGGCTTCTATTGAGAGTGATTCATGGTTAGTTTAATATTTTTCTTGGTGTGACTCACATATATATCAAAACTCGGTCACCCGTCGTTACACCAAGATTGGATAGAGCTCCAGCAAAAGTACTCACCTACAATAAAACAATCTATTTAAGTCGATTTCTATACACATGTAGATAGGATGATTCTAATAAGCTGTTTGAATTATTTTTTCTCTTTTTCTAACGTGACAAAGAAGCAGGTACATCCCTTTGAATTAAATGCATGTCCACACCCATTTACCGACTTGTTGAAGTAAGAAATTAAAAGTCAAAACTCGCTTAGTTTTTGTAACAGGAGAATCGTAGATGATGGCAGCTTGCTCACCCAATCCATCACGTACATGGACATCCACACACTCATAACAAGCATTTACCTGCAAAAATAATTCCGTAAATATCACATTTAGTAGGAAATACAAGTGTACATACAGCATCCATACAGTATACAAGATATTAGTTTTACGGACCTCTCCACCTACAAACCATCGATAAAAGGGTGCATTGCTTCGATCTAATACTTTGCTATACTTTCTGAACCTGTTGATATAAAAATGAAATCATTTAAAGAAAATCCCACAAGAGTATTGCAAAGCGTTAGAATCTCCTTTCAACGAGAAAGATTTTGAATGTTTTTTGAGCATTTAAAAAGCAAAACCAGCAAAGAAAAAATAGCAAAGACGTATCTTACCAGTGCACTTTTTCTCCATGAATCTGCCAGAATTCTTCAGGTTTCTCCAAAGACAAGCGATGCATTTCAGTCTGCTCATATCCATGAGTAAAAGGCTCGTGTTCACGGTGAGTGACAACATCCGATCCAAGGAATTGGGAATCATCTTCTAAAAGAAATAAAACGTAGGTAGAGGCTCAGTAAGTATTATGCTGTAGACCCTCACATAATGCACTCCTGATAATAATATATTATCATCCTTCCCATGCACTAATTTGAATTACAAAAACCTGAGGCAGTAGAAGTAGACAATCCAAACTGCTGATAGAAGATGCTTCGGAAAAGTGGCAACCGAAAGGAGCTTTGCATTGTTTTACTGGTGCACCAGAGTGCACCAGGTAAAGAGTGTTTCCAGCGGAATGCGGATACCCCTTCATTCAGGAGAAGCGCAGCGCGATTTAGCATTTTCAAGTTAAAAGAAGGAACAAAAAATATCAATCGAAAACAACCGTATCACCAGATTGCATGCGAGTGGATAACACTCAGCTAAAGTGAGTTACCAGTTTCACAGGCAGAGGTTAATTAATGTGTAATGCGCCTTCACGTAATCTTTCTTTGCAATTTGCCTCTTAGTGGAGCAATTGACGTATATAAAAAATAAATTCCACTTTATTCCAACACGTTTTATTTCAAACAGAACTGATCTTTGAATGCAAGGATTCTGCGTGACAGTTCCTGAAAGAGCTTCAAATATAGTGAGCGAAGTGTTGGTGTCGGCGTTAAAGTCATTCAATTTTGCAGAAAATTGAAATAAACTGATGAAATCTTCACCTTTAATCAATTCACAAAATCAGAAGTAATTTTGTATTTGTTGGCTGTTTACTACTCCATGTGCAATACAAGAGCAACAAAATACGGCATCCACTAATAACGCACCTCACCAGTTTTGCACTGTTCATCTTATCTACTGCTGAATTTTTTGTCGGCGCGTGCGTGAATTCTTGCCCGAAATCACAGGGCCATTTTTACATGCAGAAATACCTCGGTAGTATCTGTGAATTACGTTGATGCACCCAGAACAAATAAAAACAATGAAAACAAGGGTGCAAGATTTACTCGCATAACTGCAAGATTTACTCGCATAACTGCAAGATTTACTCGCATAACTTGAGAGAGTTCATGTGTATTTTATGATGTAATGGTATGGCAAGAATCAGTTATGCAGGAGTGTTTGAAAATCCAAGCAATGACTTTGGAAGTTCCATTTGCTGACAGTATTATAAATAGTTTGATCATTTTATGGTGTACCGGCAATCGAATACTTGGTGTGAAACTTGATATACTTCAACGATGTGTACCCGTTGCATTTTATTCCATGTAAAGTATGCATGCTTCATTTGGTACCATATTATGAGAAACGAATTTCCCATTTCTCCCATGAAATTTTGTTCGAAACGTAGAAATGTGATGTGAACGTGGGTGGCACTTTCTGTGAGTTTCTCGAACTAGAATTAGTCACAATCTGCCAGTCGTGTGTTAAAGACTTCGGTTGGTATAGTCCTTTTATGCAGAAGGATGTTAAATAGATTGATTCTACTTAGTTGGTAAGGAGGGTATTTTCGCTAATTCGTATAATGAAACATAAACTTATTCTACGCTAATAACTACTATTTTCGGGACTAAGTAAGAGAATAGGAAAAATCATTCACTCCTTCATGCATCTACTTACAATAAAAAAAACCAAAAGAATACATATACCAAAGATTGAAACTCTTTGTTATTGCTACTCTCTCATTCTCCTCAAAGGTGTAGAAATAATTGCATCCTAGTTGTGGGAAACATCAGAGAAACAGTCCCCTAATTTCGATTGTTCGATATCGCGGCTCAATGATGTTACATCTCTTTATGTGCACTGCGATACCCTTGGGGGAAACGGGGGAACTGCGGATTGTTGGCTTAATTAGTTTAAGAAAACTAATTACGTAAAAAGGTAATTTTGATAAAAGTAGAATAATTATAATAATATAAAGCATTAATTAAAAATAGGTGTCCCGCTCTGTCGCGGTGGCACTGTCACATATGAATAAGAAGTAATAGTAGAGATTTTTCTTTGGCATGTGTAGGATTCTGTTAGCAATAACTTGTATTACAATCCCATAAAATGATCAGCAACTTTTATTTATTTTGCATGGCTTAACTCTACATAATACTAGGCACGGCAAAAAAAAATGCAAGTTTCTCATTTCAGTCTTTATGCCTTGGCAAATTAGTAGTACGTTAGCACATTCCAACCACTTTTGTAGAATCGGAGCATTACCTTTTCTCTGCTTTAATAACACAAAAAAGCTCCGCGGCAGCGGATTCCCGACTTTCTTAACCATATTTTAGCCGCGAATTACTAAAAGGAAGGGGTACTTCTATAGTATTGGCACCATGCCACCCCATCTAGTGCATATTTTAGCTAATAGGGTGATTTGGCTCGAAAGCATACTATTGAGGAGAATAAATTACGTAAGTTATAATGATTTTGAATAAATTAATGACAAATAATCAAACGTAAACGTCATTATTGGATTCCTAAATACCTAAATATATACCGCATTTTTCAGTACCCGTTGTAGAAATAGCACATAAGTCCAGTAAAAGATTACAAAATTAATATAATAACGAATACTGAATTTTAAAGAAAATAAAAATGCTACAAATGAGTATTTTCCATGTATTCTTATAAATTTATAGCCACAAATTCGTGAACCCTTTAAATATCTAACAATTTGTAAGCTAAAATTTTCAGTACACAAAGTAACGCAACATTTCATGGCCCTGCAAATGTTAAGATTATATAAGAGTAAAAATTGTTTAAGGAGCTACATAAGTAATCCAGGCACTTAAAACTGAACTCCAATCATTTTGTTGTGAATAAACTTGTAATTTACCTCATACTAGCAATTCTTAATGCGTATTGATACGTAGAAACAAGGATGTAACTTTAAAATATTGTAACCGGCAATTGTGACGCTAATTTTGAAACTTCCAGTCAGTGTTTCAATTTGCCTTTTTATCGAACCATAAAATCTCTGATTTTCCATTTATTTTACAATACTACACTTAGCATGTCCACTTTCATTTAATAAAATCAAGGTATTATTTTATAAAAAATGTTGCCTATTGTATCTATAGTACATTGATTATGTTTGCTGAAATGAGCATGAATTATTCGCTTTTCCAATCTTTTAAAATTGAATAGATGAGCTGGATAGACTCTATTATTGCGTTGTGCGCCTGCTGTATTACATTGCTGCGTGTGTGTTTTCTTACATGGCTACTTTAGAGTGCATTATTTCAAAAAATTTACTAAATTCAGTTGTCTTATAGTCCGATTATTACAAAATTTTAGCCTCTCAAACTAAATTTTTAAACATCAAGTTATCAGATTACATTTCCAATTATGTCAAAAAATAATTTTAGGTGCTGATTTGTGAGTTTAGTTCATACAATAATTTTTCTCTGCTGAAATATTCTGCTCATCTTAGACAAGCAGAAAACATAAATCTTTTCAGCGCTATTATTATTTCTTTATTTTCTATCTTATGCCGTCAATTTAGATGATTTTTACGTCTTTTTTCGGTTATCTTTTATTTTTAACGTGAATAAAATTTCACAGGCGCATTTCTTGAATCATCACTGTGAATAACAATATTCTTTTTCAATAATCCGCTTTCTATGCTCATATATTCAATTCATACAATTATTACTACCTCAGCTATAACATAAAGCTTACCGCACTCATAATTGTCTGTTCAAATTAAAAAGAATTTTCATGCTCTTAATTCAATGACTGTATTGCTGCTTTGTCAGTATAATCAATTTATGGAAAGCTTGTGTTGCATCCGTCTTACTCCAAAGAACTGCAATTTGTGGCTTTTAATTCTCTGCTGTTAAACTGAGTTTTATAGGAAGAGAATTATAATTTTCTCTTTTAACGTTGAAAAAAGATGAGTGCCATTCATAAATGCAAAAGAAGCTTTAGTCTGATCTGAGCGCAATATCCGGGCTCACAATATGTGGGTAATTACAAATTATTGTGTGTGAGTGTTTGAAAAATCAGTACATGCAATATAACTCGTTGCATACTTTGGATAAGAAAAGAAGAGTAATGGTTTCTTAATTTAAACCGATGCACTTGACTATACTTAATATTATTAGCACGTAAAAGGTAAACGTAAGCGTCCATCTCCATTATGAGTGCCTTTGTTAATTAACCACTCAAATACACTAGCTGCATCATTGCAATTTGAGTCGGTATTAATTATGGCTAAAACACGAAACTTTATCACTGTAATCACTTTCAATGTAATGACTTCATTGCATCTCACATGCCTTAAGAGCAGGTGAGACTAAAGTATCAAGATGGAATAATCATGAATAAAATTTTCTTCAGGCGATGTTTGCTTCGTAGCACGTGCTATACTCTCATACCTTAAGGAGAGTGCTATGCTTTCAACTCCTTTTTCAAAGCGTATGAGAGTACTTCAAAAGATCGTAACAATTTTGGTTTCAAGATTGAGAAGAACTTCCTTGATTTATTTGGTTTCCTTGCCGCATGTTTACGGCTCAAAAATTTCTAGACCGGAAATTCGCATTCAATTATGTTTTTACATTCTGGATTTGCAGAGTGCTTGATCATCTTGATTTATTTTACATATCTTTCTCTTTTACTTTCTTGTAATGCCCTCTTGCACTTCGAAAGGAAATGTCAGCATTTGAAGAATTAGGAGTATGCCCGGAATTGATTTCGGCTTTAGAACGTGAAGACTGGCTTTTGCCTACACCGATACAGGCTGAAACAATTCCACTCATCTTAGGAGTAAGTAGAATTATGAATCCAGTGCTCCCAGGAAAATAAGCATTCATCGTGAATGAATTCTTTTGAGGATACTTCTCGAGGGCTTTTTACGTTCTAGTGCTGCTTTAGTAAGCAGTGCCCGCATTGTAAGAGCGAATAGGAAGAATTTTGCACGTATAAAGATAGCATTTTGATGCCTATCGTTGTTGTATAAAAGCAGTTTGACTGCTCAATGATATCTTCCACTCTGTGAGAGTTATACCCCTGCTAAATATATTGCGCGAACTACCTCCATGATGGACTCTCTGCAAACATAACCCTGCAGCAAGGCGTGCTTTTCTTTTGCATGTCCATAGTATAGCATGAAAAACAGCGATAAGAATGAGAAGGATTTGAATGCGAATTACGTACGAGAAGAAAAGAAAAAATTACCTATTATTGAAAGCACTGCCCCTAGAGTGCAGTGCACACGGCAGTGCATTGCCATGCATTAGGTCTAGTTTCAACTGAAGTTTATCCTTCCAATTTTTTACTTTATTGCAATCTCATACATGAGTCCGTTTAAGTGTGTATAGAGATGTTTCTGTTTTTTTAACTCATATTTAGTGCCACATTTTTGACACTGTAGTGTGTGCGCTCAAACTCTTCTCAAACGTATACATTTTCACGTATGAATGCGTTGCATGTCTTGATTTAAAACGTTTATACACTCTTTTGCATATGCTTCATTTCAATACCTGTCTCTGTGAATAACACAGGGTGGAGATGTCTGCGCAGCGGCAGAAACGGGGAGTGGGAAAACAGGAGCTTTTGGTTTGCCAAGCCTTCAAGTTGTTCATGAGACTTTACGGAACAAAGCCCTGCTTAGAACGGATTTTAATAAAGGTAAAGAAACGAAGAAAATGACATGGTTTTTGTGTTTACTCTGTAATGAGAGTATTTGCATTGTAGAAGAATCTATGATCCTGTAAAAGAGAGGAGGAATATCAAAATAAGGAGCGTCAGAATGCTTAGTTCTTTTTTGAAAAAAATAGTGTGCGGATAAAATTAACTTTAAAGAAATGCAATTTACTCGTTTGTAATTGAATTTTAGGGGATATTTCCTATATTTCCAAAAGTTACACACTAATGATGAAATATAACTAATAATGCGTGTAGCTTTGTATCAAGGAGCATAGGATACGTGTTTGCTAGTGGTAGGAAAAGAGTGATATAGATTTATATGTATAGAGTGAGGCAGATGGAAGAGGAATATATATATATATATAAATATTATTGTTAGTGATACCATGTGATATATATATATATACTATATATTTAGTGAGAAAGAGTGAGATACATACTCTATTGAGAAAAAAAATGATGTATATATAGTTATACATATTTAGATTACGTTATCAAGTTGTAGAAGATACATCTGTGGCTTATATAGTCTATAAAACAAACTCTGTAAATAAGAAAGAACTAGAAATGCGTAGAGCATAAAACAAAAACATCCATAAACAGGAGGATGAATATGTGTGTGTGCTTGTTTATTTTAGTAAATACAATGGTAAAATTGTATATGAACAATGTTTCTGTAAAGGAAAGGAATATCTAGCAAGGAAGGGGGTGTAGATTTTGAAACTGAAATTCTTCAAAGCATTCTAAGTAAATTTTTGTTTCAATTTCACTCTTTTAGAGTAAAACCATGTAATCCTAAAGTCTTCAGTTTCTTTTTCTTCTTCTTATTCTATTACAGTCTATATATATATATCAAGTGAATGTATTAAAAGTAGATTCATATGCAAAGAATTTGAGTTTAAAAAATTGTTTAGGTGATCCCTCCAAAGTAGAGGTCAAGTTAAACCCTAATGATAAAGATCCTGCCATTTTTGTCTATGAGGATGGGAACAAATGTTCAAGTAATGAAGAAAGAAAATGGAATGGTATTCGTGGAACAGTGGATGCTATTTCTGGATGTTATATGGTATGTTTGTCATAGCATTATTTCAAAGTATTAAATATATATAAATATATATATATATATTTGCATTCAAATATTTTTGTATAGACACTCTATCTTTCTATTCAAATACGTTTAGAGTGTCTATCGAGTCACTCTCTACATGTTTGTTACATTTTATCTTTATTTTATTGAGATTTTCATGGATTACTGTCGTGGGATTCTTCTTTTATTGGATGGAGTATTGGAAAATGGTTTCGTTTTTATAAATTTATTTTTTTGCATTTTTTTTACTTTATATTTTTTTGTGAATTTTTCTAGTTTATTTTTATTTTTCTTCTTCTCATGGATTATATTTGTTTTGATTTTTTGCTTTCATTTCTTTCTCTCAATCCTTTTATAAATATTTTTTTATATTTCTTTCATTTCTAGTTTTTTTTTTCCTTTACTTTTACTGCCCCGTCTATCTTTTTAAAATTTTCTTCATCTCTTTTTTTATTTATTTAAAATATTTTTCAATGGCTTCTTTTATATCTCTCTTTTACTTCTGACTCAATGGGAGTTTGGAAGTATTCAACTACCATTCCTCAAAATTATTTTTTAAAAATTTTTTTTTCTCATTAAAATTTTTTTATTTTTAGTATGAAATCACTCTCTTAATGGATGGTTTAATTCGAGTGGGATTTGGAACACAAAGTTGCAATCGTATTATTGGTTTAGATGCTTACAGTTTTGGATATGGTGGAACAGGAAAGAAAAGTTGGAATAGGTAAATGAAATTATCTTTCGTATAAATAAATAAAATAAAATAAAAATAAAAAAAAATTTATTTTAAAAAGTGGAGAGAAGAAGAGATTTAGAAATGTATTGAAAAAGAATGCATTTGCAGAGTTGTAGAAAATTTTTTTTACACTTGAAATTATATATATATAATAAATGAAAAAAAAATAGAGAGGAGTATGCGGTTAGAACATGTTAAAAGGAATGGAATTATTCTCTATAGAATCGAAAAAAAATTTTAAAAATATTATTTTCAATATAGATTTATTTGGAGGTAATAAAGGTGTAGCTATTATAGTTTTGTTGCATTTTATTTTCTATTTTAATAATTTTTTAATATATTATAAATTGTAGCAAATTTGAAAATTATGGAGAATCTTTTGGATATGGAGATACCATTGGATGCCTCTTAAACCGTCAAACACAAACAATTAGTTTTAAGAAAAATGGAAAATTTTTAGGAATAGCTTACACACTTTCTAAGAATTTATATTCTGTGGGATTATATCCAACTGTGTGTGGAAAAAAATTTCAGGTAAGTCTTACCTCTTGAAGGATGAACAGAGATGTATACAGCTGTATTTTTCTTTATAATTTATATAATTTTTGTATAAAATAAAGAAATTTGAGTAGAGTTTATGAAATAGATGTTTTTTATAGTATAAATTTGAAAATATTTTATTTTTGTAGAGATACTTTGAAATAATTGAGTGGAAGAGGAGGGAGAAGCTTTTTTATTTTTTGTATTTATTTTTATTTGAATGGTTAGAATGTGTTTATCATTTTTTATTTTTAGAGAGATTTCTTTTTGCTTTTAATTTTTTTATTTATTTTATTTTTTATAAATAGTTTCACCTTTTATTTTATTTGTGGAATATTATTTTTTTAAGAATATATTTTATAGAATTTTTTTTTTTTCAATTTTGTGTTTATCTTTCTTTTTTGACATTTTTACTATTCTTGTATTAATTTTTTTTTAAATTCTTTCTTTTTCTGTAACTTTTTAATGTATTATTTTTCCCTTGTGTAACTTTATTTAGTTTTTATAAATTTCTCAAATTTTTCATAATTTCTTTTATTATAAATATATATATTTAATTATATATATTTATATGTATTTATTTGGAATAAGATACACTGCCGCTTTGATACATTTCTACATCCTGAAGAAGGATATAAATCATGGATTTCTCTTTCACCTCAAGATAGCCTCATTCTTAGAACAACAATTTCTTCCTCCTCATCATTGAATAAAATTTCAATGGGTGGAAGTTCTCCTCTTTGTATAGTTTTGGAGCCTACAAGAGATCTTGCAAAGCAAACATTTGAAGTTTTGTCTTCTTTTGGTAAGAATTTTATTCAGAGATTTTTTTATTTCTTCATTTTAAAAAGTAAAAAAATCTATTTCGTTTTTATTTTCATTTTTTTTAATAATAAAAAATTATTTTTTTTCATTTTTTTTATAGCGGCCTCCTTTGTTGGGCCAAAACTTCGTCTTGGCCTCTTCTTAGGAGGCGTTGATGAGCGAAATCAACGTGAAATTTTATCTTCTGGCGTAAAATTATATTTTTATATTTTAATAATATTTTTTCTTGTTATTTTCAGTAGTATATATTTTTTTTTTAAATTAAATAGTTTATGAATATTTCTTTTTTTTTCTTTATTTTTTTTTATTAAATTTTTAGGTGGAAATCTGTGTTGGAACTGTTTTTAAAATTATGGATTATATTCGTCGTCAACTATTGCATCTACATACTCTTAAAATTCTAATTCTTGATGAAGCCGATGATTTAATAAAAAATGATGAAAAAGGCGATATTTCTCGGTAAAATAAATTTATTTCCTCTAGTTTTGAATAAAACATGAAGAGCAAAGATATATATTTTGTTAAAGTTTTAAAGTTATTTTTAATCCTAAGAAGAAAATTGTTTTATTTTTTCTATTAATTAATTTTTTAAGTGTATTCTTTTTGTTAAATATATAATTTTATCTATTTAATTTTATCCATTTATTTTGTTTAAAAATTCATTTCTCTCTTTCATCCGATTTCTTTTTTAAAGTTATCTTATTTTTATTTTTTTAACATATTTCTTTCTCTCTTTCAAATCATAGGATTTCTCAATTCATTTTTCTCTCAATTTCCTCTCATTCTTCGTATTATATTCATTTTTTTTATTTTTAGATTAAGAACTATGGCTTCCTCTCATGGTTCTCTTCAAACACTCTTCTTTTCTAGCACGCTTCATTCTCCTGCTGTGAAAGCAGCTGTAGAAATACTCACAAATTCTCCAATGTGGATTGATTTGAAAGGCAAACCCACCGTTCCTTCTACTGTCCATTCTCTAGTTATTTCTGTGGATCCTTCACAGGTATTAAAGAAGTTTATGAAACGATTTGAAAATAAAATGGTATTCAATGTTTTTTATTTTTAAGAATTAGATAGGGATGAGGTGATTATTTTTTCTATGTTTATATATATTTTTTTGTGTATTACTATTTTATTTTTATATGTTTATTTATTTTGAAGAAATATCCCTCTTTAACTCCATCTTCACACCCTTCTCCTCCTACTGATGGAATTCATTTTCACTCTGAGTCTTCTCACGAATTAATATATTCTGAGAGAATAAAAATTCTTAAACCTCAAGTAAGAAAGTAAAAAATATACACTTTTTATGCCTTTAAATTATTTTTAAAAGAATATTTTCTTTAATTATATACAGAGAAATAGAAAAATTCTATTTTTTATATATGAAAAACATTTCGTTTTTCCATTATTTTTATTTTTTTTATTTTGCTTTAGTCTGCAGTTTAAAAAACAAAATTATTTTTTCCCTTACTGTTGCCTCTTTTTAAAAAAAGTTTTTTATTCTCTTTTTTATTTCTCTACATATATAGCAAATTAGTTTTGTATTTTTATATAGAAAAATAATTTTTTTTTTCTTTATCATTTATTCATACATATTTTAAACAAAAAATAGAATAAATAATTTTTTTTTTATTAAATTTAGATTTTGATTCAACTGGCAGAATCTTTGAAGATGACACAATGTCTAATATTTTGTCGTACAAATTTGGATTGTGAAAATTTGGGACGTTTTTTAACAGCATTAGGAGGAGGAAGAGCGTTTTCTGGTAATTTTATTTTATATAAGATTATTTAAACGTAATTTTATTGGGAGAGAAGAAAAAAATAGTTTATTTTTAATATGAAAAGAAGATGCATTTTGATAAAACAGAATAATATAATATATCAAGGCATAAAGAAGAATGAAAATATATATATATGAAGAAATGGAGAATATATGAAAGTAGATTTTTTATAATTTTCATTTACAAAGAAATAGATAAAAAACAATTTTTTTTTTTAATTACAAGGAAAATTTTTTGTTTTAAATCATCAGAGATAATTTTTTGTTTATATTTATTAGTTTAATGAGAATTTTTATACGTATATTTATTATTTTTTAGGAAAAGCAGAAACAGGCAAAGAAAATCCATTCTCCTGCGCTGTATTGGCAGGAATGCAAACTCAGGCTATGAGAGAAGCAAATCTTGAAGTAAAATCAATTTTTTTTATTGTTATATTAAAGACAAAAAAAAATGAAAAGAATAGAAGAAGACAGAATGGAGGAAGAAGAAAAAGTAGAAGAAATAAGTGAATAAAAAGAGATTAAACAAAAAAATAAAGAAAATTCGTATCTCGAATACAAAAAGAAAACATAAGAGGCTTATAAAAATCTTGAGAAAATTTTTATTATTAGTTTAAAACATGTCTAAAGATTTTTATTTTATATTATTATAAAAACTAAAAATATATGTTTATGAGATTCTTCATTATAACGTTAAATTTTTATTACTTTTGAAAGTATAGATTTTTTTTATAAATTTAAATGTATACACACAGTGCTGGAGAGTTAAAAATGAAAACAGAAAGTATACAAGGAATTTTTATATTTTTGATTAATTTTTATTAAAAGTTTTTATTATTTTTATAGAAAACATGGTAAATCTATTTGATTTTTAATGTGGAGTTTAAATTTCTTTTAAAAATAAATTTATTAAACATGTAACAAAAAATTTTCTAATTTAATTTTTTTTTAAATCTCTATATCCTATGTTTAATGAAAAAAAAATGTCGTTGATGTTTTCTTTTTTTTTTGTAAAATTTTTATTTTAAGAATTCATTTTTTTTTTATAATAATATATTAATTATAATTTTGTTATTTTTAATTTTGTATATTTTTTTTTGTATATTTATATATTATTTTTAAATATATATACCTTCATATATATTTATAATTTTTTTTTAATACTATATTTTATATTAGCATTTCAAGCAAGGGGATATTCGATTTCTTATTTGTACGGATGTAGCCGCACGAGGATTACATATTGAAGTACAGCCATTGCAATGAACTAATTTTTTTAATGGAAAAAAATTATTTTAATAAAAATAATAATAAATTTAATAAATTCGCATTAAAAATTATATATAATTTGTAAACTTTTACTAAAAAGAGAAGCATTTCTATGAGAAGAAAGAAGAGAGAACTCCCTACAATTTTTTATTTTTAGAGGCTAAAAAAAGGAAAAAATTGCGATAAAATTATTATGAAAAAAGGAGGATGTAGATGTTTCATAAATGCATTTTGTGGAGGAAATTTAAAGTTTTTATTAAAGTAAAAAAACGATTACTTAAAAAATGAAAGAAATGCACATATTTTACAAAAAATACATAAAATTCTTTTTTTTTATGAGGATCTACAAAGAAAAACCTTTTCTTTATATTAGGAGGAAAAAACACTTTAGAATATAAATAGTTTGCAATTCTTTTTCGTTTAAAAATAAAAAGAGAGAATTAAGTAGAGAAAATATTTTAGAAATATGTTCCTTTTGTTTTAAAAAAAAATTGGTTTTTCCCCCTAATTTTAAAAAAAATTCTTAATATGAAGATATATCCTTTTTTTACCATTTATTTTGCACGTATATATTTTTAGATTTTTTAAATAAAAAAAAGAGGCTGTAGAAAGGAAGGAAAATTTTTTTTTTAATATTAAAAATATTAATCGAATTGTATGTCTCAATAAAAATTTTATAAAATACTCTTCTTTTTTTTTTACCATTTCTTATAAATCTAAATTCAAGTCTCAACCAAAAGAATTTTTATTTTTATTTTTCTAAATTTGTTTTTATAAAGAAATTACCTTTCTTAGTAATGATGACACTTCCAGATGAGAGTGATCAATTTTTTCATCGTGTTGGACGCGTAGGAAGAGCAGAGAAAATTGGATTGGCTATTTCAATTGTTTCTACAAAGAAAGAACGTGTTTGGTATATAAATAAATATAATTCATATTAGAGTGGATTGTTTTTATTTTTTGCTATTAATTAAAAAATTTCCTTTAAGATGCTAAAATTTTTTTTTTATAATTATTGTGTTTCATCTTATTTTAATTTTAATTTTATTTCAATAGGATTATGTTTTTATTTTTATTTTTTGAAATATTATATTTGCTATCAATTTTTATATTTTTTTTTATAATTTTTTTGTTTCATCTTATTTTACTTTTAATTTTATTTCAATAGGATGTATGCCATTATGTTTTTATTTTAATTTTTTGAAATATTATATTTGCTATCAATTTTTATAATTTTTTTCAATAAGTATTTATATTTTTCTTATACAAGATGATTTCTTTTTTTTTCATTTGAGTTTATTTTTTCTAAATACTTTTAAACTATTTCTTTGAAGCTGTGAATTTGATAGTAAATCCATCATGTATAGGTATCATAAATGTCCAAATCGAGGAAAAAATTGCCACAAAACTCAGTTAATTTCAGAGGTGATAGTTGTTTGGATGTTTTTTCTTTTAATTTTTGTATCTCTATGGATTGTAGTAGTAAAAATGGGAGGAAAACTCTGTGTTGGAGATAGGCCACACAATTTTATATATATTTTTTTTAAAAGAAGGAATGAAGAAATTGCTATAAAAGTTTGACATATTAAGTATATTGGATGCATGAATTCTACAATAAGAAGAAAACAATTTGTTGAAAGTTTGATAATAACATGTTTCTTTGTATCACATTCTTATCTTGGGAGATTTTTGTGAAAGTTTGATAATTTTTACTATCTGTTTTTTGGGTTTTTGTATTTTAGTTCAAGCGAAAGGATAGGAGGAAGATTGTATTTTTTTCCAGTTGATTTTTTTCCAATTTTTTAATATGAAAACATTTTAGATAAACATTTGTTTGATAAATTTCTTTAGTATTCATTTTTTATCTTCTATGAATTGTATTTCACTCAGGGTGGATGTACTATATGGTATGACGAAGGCACCTATTTAAAAGGTTATCTTGCTTTGGATTGGATGGACTATCAAGAAATTTTAAAATAGGGTGTAATGATTTCTAACTTCATTGGGTGGAATTTTATTATTTTAAATGGGATAGAACACTACTTTGAATGCAGGGAGTGCAATTTTACTTCTAGAAATATATATACGCTACTGCAGTTTTTCCAATGAATCTGCCATCCTCTCTTTCTATCAATTTTTACTTTTTATGATTCTACTCTCGTTTTTTTTTCTACACGTAGTCTGTAGTAGTTTGTTTTTACAAAAATTTGAATTTTTATTTTGGTTTCATCGAATGGAATTCCCATTGTTTCATTGTGAAAATTTTTTGCACACAGTTTTCGTATTTATTCTTTTATTTTTATCCTTCTTTTTGATGGATGTGTATCTTTTTTTTTTCTTTTTTGCATTGGCTATCTACTTCTTTTTTCTTTTATTATTTATTGGGTATTGTTTTTATCTTATGGTGGGTCCTAACATTTTTCTCATATATATATATATATATATTTTTTTTTTCTCTGTATGTACACAGCGATTACAGAGAGTTTAGGGGAGCCTCTGACATGTGTCCCTTTGGAAGAATTTTTATCTACAGGTAGTCTACAAAGTAATATTTTTTAGTATCCATCAATAGAGAGCATTTTCTTTTTTTGTGATAAGGAGAAATTTCAATTGAATTATATTTGTATGGAAGGCAATGTTGTAGCTGTTAAATAAAATTTTCAATTTTATTAAATGTCCAACGGATTTTTTCAGCTACAAGAGGATATATGCTCTATACATCCTCTCTGACTCTTAGGTTTAGATCGTGCTTTATCCTCTCTCTCTTCGGTGGATGAAATCAAAGGTATACCTATGAATTAGTCTTAACCTTGTGATTGCTTAATGTTATTTTCTTTAAATACTGTTGCTTGTATATTTCTTGGCATTTCTTCTTCTTCTCTTACCGGAATGTTGTGAGTATATACTGCTTTTATTTCACTTTTCTTTTATATCTCTATTGCAAGTTTTTACTGAAGGTTCTCCATGTTTCCGCCAGTTTCTACTTTCATGGAGTGTTTTGTGCTGCTTTTTTGCCATTTTTTATTCTTATTATAAAGAAATGCACCAACGATGCATACAAAGCCTTCTAAATAATAAGGATCATGAAATCCTGTAAGAGAAATAGGCAATAACATCCACGTATCATTTGTGAAAATTGACACATGACATCGCAAAACAAAAAAATAGTCACATCTTTCCATAGTTTACATATCTACACTTTTTCATTCTCTAAACATAAGAAAAAAAAATCACAATGATCTACAGGAAGCATTCAGCCTTTTATAATGTTAACTCCTAAAGGAAAAAGCAGAGAATCATCCGCTTTACAATGTTTTTATTCATGAAACACTACGGCTTTTGCACCCACAGAATCCAATACTATCTTTTTGATAGAAGATACGCATCCTCTTCCACTACACACCCCTCTGCTAGATAGTCTCACCTCCCTCCTCTTTAACATTTCTCATCCCTCCTCTTCTCCACCCTCCCTCCTCTTCTCCATCACACCCTTTCAAAAAATATAATCGGTGAAATATAATTTTCACCTCTTACACTTACAAATCTCGCACAGGGTGCATATTTAATCGTACACTTGCACTCTTTTTCGCATTTCTTTGTATATCTTGAGTTACCATCTCATAATGTATGGGTTTTTACTTGTTTTTTACGTCTGGAGTAAAACGCCCACGAACCGTCACGATACAGGATCTTTCTACTTGTATGAAAATTGAAAACTTGTCAGCCATCTATGGAAAAGCACGAAATGATCAGATTTCTTTTCATACAACTGAGTACATGGCGGTGAGTACACGAATCACATTTGAGAAATTTAAGCCCCGGCGCTGTGTTATGTTGCTTAATCACGTGTTTTTAATATCTTACTATGATCCAGTTTTTTTGTGTGGAATGGAGTATGTGCCATCGATTTATTGATACACTTAAAGTTATGCCGTTTATTAAATACTAGAAGAGGGGTATACTACAAGGAAATAAAAGTATTTCAGCTAAGCCCACAAGTAGTTTAAGTATGCAAATAGCGTAGTAAATGCAACTTTTGTTTTACGTGGGAGCGCATGCGTTTGTTTGGTAAATATAATAGAGGGAATTTTGTTGTAAAGATTGCAGGGGGGTAATACAAGAAAGATTTGGAATGAATTCTTGATTGAATATCTATTACAATTCATAAGTAGCTTTGCTTAATCAGATTGCTTCTAATCTACGTAGTTTTACAGCGGGTAGGCATTAAATCATTTTTCGATAAGAATTTGAACAACAGAGAGTGTTAATTTTGGATGGGCGCTGATAAATACGTGCGTATTTTTAGAAGTCTGAATTCCACGACTTTGTAATGAAAAGTGCACAGTGATGCCGTAAGCTTGCAAAAAATAAAGTTACAATTGATGCATTTACGATCGGTCGATCTTTCCTTGTGATAAGGGAATTATTGGAGAGGAAGCAAAGGAAGTATCTACGCGAAAAGTTCTTCAAAATGCCTTATTTATGTAGAAATTGAAATACAACTTGCTAAAGTAGTTTTTGCATTGGCTGAGTGAGGGGATGCATGCCATAATTTGAGTTAAATCAAGCTTTTTTTACATTCTCTGAGTGCTAATACATTGCTTGGCTTATTGTAGTATAGGCCTTGTTTTACGCATGCTTGTTAGTTTCTGAATGGATGCACATCCGGAGTGCTCTCAAATAATTTTAATGGCCTTTATTTTTCCGCAAATTTAGTGATTTATGAATATCTTTTTGAGCTCCCCTGCATTGATATACAATCATGTATATATTCGTGACTTTTACATCCACACAGGCTTTATTTCCTGTGGTAGATGAATTAACAGAAATGGAACAGGAAGTTCAGCGTCAATTTCTAGTACATCAAAATTTTGGAATTCAAGGACTCCGCTGATTTTCGTAATAAAATAAAATATCCTATTTGTGTGAGCAATTTCTTCATTTGAACTATCTAATCTATAAAGAAAATAGCTATATCTTATAGAATGAAGATACAGGGTGAAATATTCCATGCGGATTATGGGTTTGGTATTTTTTTTCTTCAAAGCGAGGAAGTGAGGGCTTGGATTGTGACACAAGGGTGATTGATACCATTTCGCAATTTTGCATGTATTGTACAGAACAAGCGTAAGATAATGCTCTATCAGATAGTAAAGTCTGTAGAAAAATTACGGTAGTTAAATAAACATTTTTTTTATAAAGAAGCATTGTCACCTTCAGTGGAAACTAAGTTATTGATTCTTCATGTGTGCAGACAAAAGAAAAATATTGTTATTAAAAAGAATTCAGCGGAATCCCTATTATTAAATCCAGAGTAAAATCAACCACTTCATCTAGTAACATTCCAATAATATATCTTTAGGCGCATTGGAAAAACATGGCGGCGAGGGGACTAAAATTGAATACAACGTTCACTCAAACTCAGACCTCTTTTTTCGAATTTCTGATAGTTAACTTGTGTATGGGGAAATGTATCGAAAGCAATGCTACTTAAATAGTTACTTCCAATTTCAAAATGTATTGCTGTATTGGATCTTCTGTATGTAAATAGAATAGTAACAAAGAACTATATTATATAGCTGTCCAACGTCAAAGCAACGAGATGAAAAGTGTAGCAAACAAGTCTAGGGATTAATATCTAATTTAATCTGTAGAGGATAAAAAATTGAATTGACCTAGCGATTTCGTCAATTTCTAACGAGATTAACGGGGTGCCATAATAAGTAAAGCTGTAATAATTATTGAAAAGACAGAACCATAATAACTTCATTAAAATTTCCTAACCACATGCACAACTTAGCATACTTGTTAGAAGAAGGATAAGCTAAGTTCGAGTTTTATAAAGCTACAGTTTTTATAACTCCACTGTTTTAAAGAATTCTTTCCGAAGAATTTTGAAATATCCCTGTTTCTTGTTGATGTTTATTTGTAGTGTAAGCAAAGTAAGAAAGGTTTCCTTGCTGATAGGAGATATAACTTCGAAAACGAGTGCAACTTTGAAGTTTAGTCATGGCGATACGCTGAGAGAAAGTTTCTTTTTCTAGTAATTATTGACATGTGATGCTAGATAATATAGGAGCCCACAAAAGCGTATGGCATAAATCCCGTCATGTTGATAGAAGATATTCTTGTTATACTTCACTCCTTCCTCGAATCAGTAGAAAATAAATTCGAGCTCTCAATGAAAATAATTCAAACATGCAATATGAAAACACAATGTATAAAGAAGTAACGTGCATCAAACTAGTGGTAGAAAAGGCTCATTTTGCATTATTCTATTCAAAACACAAATTTTCGACAAGTATTTTCCAATGAACAGTAAGTACATTTTTCAGTGTTTACCTTGCTTTTTGTAATCAAGCGGTCCATGACTTGATGTGCCAATCATAAATTAATGATTTCGCCTGTTTAATTTTACGAGAGTACAATAATTAAATAATCTTGAATTGGCCTACGTACTTTTCTAATTAAAAACAACTAGCGTGTGTTTTCGTTATTTAATAAATTCCACTTTTCATAGAGACGAAGGGGAAGTAGGATAGCGTACACGCCAAATCGCTGGTTAAATTACATGTATTCTCTAATACACAATACGCGACTTGCGCACCAAAAATGAATTAAGATATATAATTAATGTATATCAATATTATACGAACAAAAAAGTATTTGAAATCCGGCAAAAGTATCTGTAAAGATTTAAGGCGTTTTATTTGCAAGGTAAACAATAGGCTTTTTACGACGGCAATATCAATATTTTATTATTGAGATCAAAGAGTGCGGCATATGCTAAATGGAAAACTGCACCCCATATTTATCGTGTTCTAATCCATTCTACGGTTGATGTGTTAATGGATATTTACTTCAATGAAATAAAAAGGACGCAGCTCATTTGAAAATATACGTTTATAGCTCTTGCCTTTCCCGCAATACAGCATAGCGCTGAGCGCCTATCTTTAATATCGCAGCATTGTGGTGCTAAATTGTACGGAAATGTAGTGCAAGCGCAGTGTTTTATTTTTGAAATATGCGCATGATGCTCTTCAAGAGTTTATACAGTCTACGAACTTCTCAGATATTTTACGTAAGCTGAACAAATTTATCCTTCTGGCCAGTTTAGCTTCACTCTCCCTTATATCCCACGATGTGAGAAATGACTTGCGACGATTGCTATTTGTGCCACTAATGTTGCAAGTCAAGTCATGAAAAAAAAATTATCTTCAGAAATCATTCATGGTTCTGGGCTCGTTTTCATTTGTTTTTTCGAGAAGGACTGTAATTTGAGGAGTCGGTATTATTTTTATACTTAACCTTTACCGCTCTTACTAATGGCAAACACCAACAATCTTTCTCAATCTCATTCCTCCATTTGTCCCTTCTGTCGATTGTTTTCAACACATGTCCACTCGGAGTGGCAATTTGGAAGCATTCCCCGGAGTAGCTATGGTCAGCCGGCACTAGCTGTGTTGACTCAATCCAGCCACATATCTGATTTATCTTCACATTCAGATGAAAATGGGCTACATGGTGTTGCCGCATCTGAAGTTTATCAAGAGTCCCAGACCTACATGCCCCACCGAACATCATACCCATCTGATTTTCGAAGTAACTTTATTGATCAATTCAAAATGTACTTAAATATATCATTGAATTCAGCTGCTTTACGAGCTTTTTCTCCAATTAAACATTTTTATCCACAGAGATGGAGTGACTACCATGAACAGTGTCTTTCAGTAATGAATAAATTTGAAAATTCAAGCAATGAAATGGTTTCAATGAATGAATCAGCACCCGTTGTTGATTCTCAATCAAAAGATGCTCTATTAACTACCACAATTTCTGCTCCTCCACCGCTCCCTTCCCCAACACAACCATTGCCTTTTGCACGCAATAATTCGATTCCTGCACCTAGGCTTCCTTGGTGGCAGTCTTTGCAGTCCGAGATATTGTGTTGGTGGTCATTTCGTCACTGGAGAGTAAAAATTCTTGTTCATGCACTTTCAGCTATGCAGGCTCCTGTCCATTTGATGGCTGTTCCTTGCGATACTTCTGCAGCTCATCAAGCCGGCTATTCTCCACCGCATCACACTGTCTGGATCTGCGCGAATCGAATTTGGAATCCTTTTGCATTCCGGAAAGCTCTCATACATGAACTTGTACATGCTTTTGATTTTGCTCGATCGTATTTACAGCCGCATAATTGTGACCATGTCGCCTGCACAGAGATCCGAGCTTACAATCTGAGCCAACAATGCGCACTTTTGCCAACATTTCACACACCGACCGATGCTTTTCATGCATCTCGTTCTCTACCGTTTATTCAATCTAAGCGTGATAAATGTATTGTTCATCGCACAATTTTATCTATGCGAGACCATCCGCACTGCAATATTAGAGGTGTTGCAGAAAAGTCTGTTCAAAATGTTTTTCATAAATGCATAAACGATGTATGGCCTTTTATGGGAGCACCAGAGCAAGATAGTGCTTGGCGTCCTTCTCGTATCTTCGAACTTTAATATTAAGAAGTTTTACTAGTCTTTTTGCACTAGCTTCTATCACTTTAGTGGTACTGAATTTTTTGGAAAGTGAAAATTGAACAACTGTAGTCTTCTAAAAATCAATGAAAATTGATATTTTGAAATTTTCTGATCATAGAGAAACCTATTATATTTATTTCTAAAATTGGGACAAAATTGATACAATGAATAAAAATGAACGACGAATTAACTTGCAGTAAAATCTCAGTAGGCCAGAAATGTGAAGACTACAATTATAGAATCATTTAATTCCTAATTTCGTGTAATAGAACCATGCCTCGTTTATATTTTGGTTTTCGTCTGCAACTTTTGGTGCTTTTATGTAGTATACTAACAGATGGAAAATCAAAGCAAATCAAGAAATGTGTGCAGCGTGCACTTGTTTTTGTTAAAGTATTTTATTACCACTTTTGCAATGTAGTTTAAAATCCAGTGCAATTTTCCTAATTAAATTAGTTGTGAATGCTCCCTAATTTAGAGGAAAGTTCGTGAATGCGGAAATACTAGGTGTGTTTCTGACGTATAGTATAATGTAACGCCGCAAACCTTCGAATTGAGGATTTTAAAACGCTATCTAGAACTCCACTACTCAGAAAACGACGGGATTAAGACACTGCATTGTATTTATTATTGACAATGTAGTTCTCTACCAATTTTCAAAGCAAATGATTTTGATTCCTTAACCATTTCTTCTCTTTGTCCCTACCATTGAAAGTGTTTAAAAACAGGGTATAAAAATTATTACATTTACAACTGAAAGTTATCAAAAATTGTTGCTATATCTACACCACAATCTAGTATGCACTAGTTTCTACATAAATCGAAAATCATCCTCATGTTTGCTTCTTCAGAATTTAGAACCTGTTGTTATAATGAATTCCGGTTCCCGCCGCCTCTAGCAAAGCAGAGAAAAATGCTTTCAGGCACTAAATTCGAACCACTGCGCAAACATTACCTACATTTCCACCCTATTCGCATTTGATTTTAATGGATTAGCATAGGGGAGTATTCCAAAAAGTAGATCTTCATCATTCATTACTTTACTGAAATTTGCATCGTTTTACAAGACAAAGTATAAGGCTATTGTACAACTTGCTGAAACAGGGATAATTTGTGAGCCATAAAATCTACTTCGATACTCCAGCATGCGTGTAAGCATGTGAATTCTGTGTGCTTTACAATTCTTTCTACCATGATAAAAGAGGTGGCAGCATATTAAAAAAATTAAAGTAGCACTACCATTCACTTTTTAAAAAGGGGGCGAGAAGTGCGATGCTTCTGAAGTGTGGGTATGGCGTAGATTCTTAGTTTATGTTTTGTAAAAGATTCATATTCAGAGTTATAGTTTGCACAAATTCAGTGAGAAACATAAAACGTTATCAATGAAAATATCTTATATTACGCAACAAAAAACAGTCAAACATCCAAAAAGAAACGATGCAAGCCCAAAATATTCTGCTTAAAATGCCATTTGATGAGGATACATGCCATTTCTTAAACTAAAATCCGTTTGAAGATAGCGCTTGAGCAAATCATCATTTTTGAGGGTAGCAGACAATTTTTTGTTGATTGCACGCTGTACATCTTTGTATGCCTGTCCTTGGGGTGTATCAAAAGAGCGTTTCTTACCAACAGTTTCCGGAGTCACAAACAAACTTGCATCATCATCAAAAGTGCCAGTTTTTGTGCTGGATTTTTCCTTCAACAATTTACGCTTTTCTGCCTTAGAAAGCGAAAATGCAGACGAAGGAAGCGTGGAAAGAGTTTCGAGTTGCTCTTGCATATTGGACAAATCGATACGAGTGGACGTAGCAATCACATAGCGAGGGTTCATGCGTCGCATGGGAACTCCATTAATTACAGAAGGGCCTGCAACTATAAGCATGGGAGCACCATAGGAAGTAACAGTAGTGGACACAGCTGATGCACCCTTTTGGCCTTTCGCAATTGCCTTTTTAGTTTTTTCTGCGGCACGAAGTTTTCCCGCTTGAGGAGTGATAGCACGATTTCGTTTTAATCCTTTAGCAATACCATGTGTTACTTTACCAGCATGAAGAGCACGCTTTCCAAAGGGGAGTCGCTTAATTGCTTTTGCGGATGAGTTGACAGTTTTGGGGTAGGTAGGACCAAGGTAAACTACCCGCTTTCCTTTGTAGCGTCCACTCAGCACTATCAATACCGTGCCAGGCACCAAAGATGAACGTAAAATGTTTCCACGAACCATTCTGACAATTCTGCAAGAATAGAAAAAGAATAAATAGGGAAATACAGTATTGAGATCGCACGTTCAGACATTCAAATTGCACAAACAAACAAAAAATCAAAATAATAAGCCATTCGTTCACCCTAGATGATAGTTTGCATAGAGGATATAATGAGAACAATGCGCATAAAAAACTTATTTACTTTGCAGGTCAGAAGACTCGCAGAAGCCCCCCCCCATCCGTATTTAACCTCCATAAAATATGAGTGAGTAAAACATTCGTCTTCAGATCATACGGCAGCTGCAACTAGAGGCAAAAGCCTCTCAATGAATGTATCCACAATACTTCTAACTGCTAGCCAGTTACCGCACGCTATTGACGTATTCAATGATAAACATACAGGGCCAATGAAGCAAATGAATAAATATAAAAAGCAATTTTAATAAAGCATTAGCTATACTCGGACATTTCCATCGTCATAAAACAAGCTACGTGATATTCTTCAGGCGTTTTATTGATTAGGATATATTGAGTTATTGCATTCACTACTGGAGATACAAACAGTAAACAGAGGAAATTCCTCTCCAGTACTCACCTAATGAAGAAGAATGACGATTTGAGAGAATCGACAAAGTACAGATCCCACACAAAAGAAATCAGTAGGAGAGAAAAAAAGGGTAAGAAGAAGATTGATTTACGATGAATGTATAGTGGAGTACGGTTAGCCCAGTTCAGAAGAAGAAGCCTCAAACAAGGGAGAACTAAGTGAAAGAGGTGAATCAGGAGCCTGCAAGAATTGAACGGTCGGGTTGCTCAACGCAGCGTTTACTCCGGAGCGAGTTTAAGTATTGATATAGGGGCTTCCGCGGGTACCATTCCTGCGGCAAGCAGAAAGTTTAGGGAGAGAAGAAAATGAATTCTGTCTGCATCCTTGCCATGCCAACGCACAATCGGTCGGTTGTGTTTTTCTTTTGAACATCGCTTGGTTTATGGAAACCAGGGCTGAACAGAACATTTTCTAGAAGAAATTCCATGATCTACGTACACTGTTTACCTATGCTTTTCATTACATGATATCCTTCAAAAGGCTACCCGTTACCGATTTTCTGCTGCTCTACTAAGTATATAAATGGAAAATGGAGATGAGCATTATCTAAACAAAATAAATTTTTCAGCTATAAAAGTTTATCTTTTAGTTTACCTCGTTGCACTCACGCAAAGCAATTCCTCTTATTTTTAGTAAGACTTATTCTTTTATATGAAATTGCGCTTATTGGATATATGTAGCTTTATGAGAGATAATTTCCTTGTACCCTGCTGTTGCTGTGAGTCTTCTGGAAATATCTAATGTCGTATGTAATGTAATAAGATATCCTAAGTAATCACAATTTTTATAAGCCACAAGAATCAGCATAAAATAAAGCCTAGCAACGATAGCATTTGTAATTTGTGGGTTTCACCATAAAAGCGCATACAAAGATTTCGGTAATGAATAACTATTTCCATTTTTTCATACTTTTTTTACACTCTACTTTTGCTAATTTGATTCCTTGTGAGCACACAAACTTTCAACTCTCATTTACTTATTGGATATAATTGGTAGTGCGGCTTTTAGGTTTTCAAAGATGAGCAGCATACTAACATTCTTAGTTATATTTAATCATTTTTTCTTCTGCTACTTTGCTCTATCATACAATAAATTTCCAGCGTATAAATGCAATTAAGCGGCTACACAATTTCGTTCTCCTCATGTTAGAACATTATTGTGCCCATGCAATTGGATTACTGATTCAATTTTTTTGAGATTGCGAACATTTAATGTTTTTACAGGCGGTCTTTTTTTTTATATGCCACATAATATATCTTATGCTTGCACAGTGTAGCTGTGAGATTAATTGTAATTGTCTGATAATAAACAAATTCATTGCACCTACTAGATTTTATCAAGCAATGTAAAAGAAAAACAATTCAGAACATAAGAGAAAACAGCATCCTGTTTTTCAGAAGTAAATAAGATACATGATCGAGTACTATAATTAGCAATTATACTCTACTTTGTTAAGTAGGTGACAGTATTACCAAAGTAGTTGGACTGGCAGATAAAATATGCAAGTCGCTGTACTGCGTTGCCTATCCACAATTGTATGTTTCCCATGGAAAAACTGCTAATTTCTGTTTATTGACGATGGTTTCATTTACGTTAGATACCGTATTTGTTTGCTTTGAAGCACAATTTCGTGCAAAAGTATTCACAATTTGCTTAAATAAACAGCATTTGGAAATGCAAATTATACAGCAACAATTAATTAAACGAAAATGTACGAAACCAATGCAACAAAATGTATTATCTATGCGGGTCAATTTATCTTCATGATCATTTGTAGAGACAGCAAACTTGTCAGTTGAAATAGAAAGCAAAAACATCTAGCACAAATTACTCTTCTTGCTCATTTCTTCTATACGCTTTCCAGGGTCCTTGTGACCGACGGAGCAATCGCCGCTCAACACGCGAAGATTGCTTTCGCATGCTAACTGTTTGCTCTCTTGCCAAGTGTGCAGTCATTTTGTAATCGCACGAACGGCAAATACAAATTTTCGTTAATTCATTGTACCTTTCCTTCAATCTGTCGCTTTTTCAATTTTTCTCACATTCTTTGCTCTTTGACTCTTTCGTTTGTAACTTGTTTTATACTTCTACTCCGTTGCTATCGTTGTGCTTTACCTTGTTTGAGCAATATATTGTCATTTCTCTTCCTGTTTTGCTTTTCCTTAGCTTTCATGCCGCTCTCAGCATCCTTTTCTTCTGGCCAATCAAATTTATAAAATGGTACGAAAAAGAAAGATGACCACGAAGAGCGCATTTCTTCCTTCTTTTATTGTAGATTTTTGCAGAGAAGTGATTTAGTTTGTAGTAGTTATGTCCTTAAGTATCTCTCCTGACAGTGAAAACGCATTGCCTGCTACTTAGTTTTACAACGCCCTTTCTTGCATGTTTCCCCATTGTGGAGGTAATATTTTTTTGCTTGTAGGAGATACCTCTTTATTGCATACATTTACTTTGGGGTTGAAACATGTGATGAAGCATGCATGCCGAAGAGAGAATAGACAATTCGATTATTTTAAGTTCAAAAAGAGAATTTTTAGTAAACATCGAAATGTAGAATAGTAAGAACTGCGTAAAATAAAGTCTGTCTCTGCTCTGAACATTTGAAAAAAGGGCTTAGTTTTTTCTTGTTGCGCATTTGTTATCCTAGGTAATATATGTACTTCCCAAATTAAACCACTCCTCTCCGTTGATTTCTTTTTATTATCTCTAGTCCTGAATAGCTTTAATGTGCTCATTTTAAAGAGCAGGATTTCTGCTTGCTGTTTCATTTTTGTTGAGCTATCGTTTTTTCCTTTCGTTTCAAAAATCGGTCCTGGTTTATCCTTACTGTGTTTATACTATCGTGACTTTACTTTCTTTTTGAATGGGAATACTATAATCAAGTCTATATGCACAGCAACTACTCATCCCTGTACAGAAAAGTTTAACTGACTTTGCTGTGCCTTCTCCTGCGCTTCGTTGTACCCTGCATACCTTAACCAACGGTGATGGCATATACTATGTTTAATTTTGTTATTTTGTGTCTGTTTGCTGTTACCTAGAAATTGTACGCACCGAAGGATTCTACTTCCTCATTGAGGTGTTTAGTCGCTGCCAGTTACGCTGGTGTTACTCTTCCCCTTGTAGAATGGAAAGCGGGATGTGTGGACCTTACCGACACCATTGCTGAGCATTATACTGTAGTTTTGGAAACTTTGAAAGGCCCTCTTGGTGGAGGTGATGCTATCTTCCGTTATCTCGGTCGTATTCGACCAGAGGCATCTCTTTATGGAGAAACTTTGCAAGAAAGCGCCGAGGTGGATATGTGGCTGCAATTCAGTGCTGAATTAGAGCACAATTTGTTTCCTGATGCCTCTTCTCCTTCAATGAATGAAGCTGTAATACAGGAGAGTTTAATCATTTTGAATCACTTTTTTCTTAACTCTACATACTTAGTTGGAGAAAATGTGACTCTTGCGGATATTGCCATCGGTATTACCCTTTACCAAGCCAAACTTGTAGGAAAGCTCTCAAATTCAATCTTGTCCAAGTATGAGAATCTCCAGCGATGGCTGAACACCATCACTTCACAACGACGTACGTTCTATTTATGGATGAAATGCGTGACATTAAAACGAGGGAGGGAGTCGGTTATAGAGATACAGACAGGCCATTCTGTCTAAAATCTGCTGGTAGAAGCATGAGAACGAAAGGAATAAATGCACAGAAAAGAAAAGAGTGTGACTCAGGAGCACACCCTCAAACACGTTTGGTCTCCATGAATACTTTTAAATGATGAAAAATGAAGAACAAGTATAAAATGTTTCGAGATCATTTCATTGCTATTCCCTATCTCTCCTGCATGTTGTTTGATGATTTCTTTCCTTTATAGTATGAAGATATATAAAAAACGAGCAGAATAGGCGAATCCTTGTAAAGAGATTCTGTTGATTGTTCGATTACCTATTTTACCGTTTCAATGTCTATTAGAATTTTTGAAGATTGTGGAGAAAGAGGAACCCAAAAAAAAAGAGCCAGTTCCTCGTAAAGCAGTAGCCTCCACAGCTACTGCTGCGAAAGCAAAGCAAAATGGAACAGGTAAAAATGTGTTCATTTTATTTCTCCAATGCTATTTTTGCGTGTTAAAACATGCAAACATAATGAGTTAAAGGATCTCTATAGTTTCTTCAGCAATGTAAGATACAATTCTTTTAATGTAGGGCATGCATGACTCCATGAGGCGTCTGTGTATCCTATCACAAAAATGTAGAGAAGAGGAGACATGCATCGTTTTACTGTTTGGAATGATGCTTATTGCTCGTAACTGAAACAAAAATGATTGATTATTGGAAAAAAATTTTACTCATGGGGAACAGGCATAAGAACGCTGGAAATCCAGCAATGGAAAGCCGTAGAAAAAGGGAATAAATTGAAGAGGGGAATGCAATAAATACTTCATATGTTTTTAAAGGGATTGAATGCCAATACATTTTTTTGATGCATCTATTATTCGTTTGACGAATGCAGTAGAAGAGGAAGATGTTGGCGTCTTATCCATTCCGTTATTGGATCGATGGAAAAAAACGTATTCCAACACCAAAAATATCAAAGATGAGGCCATGCCATGGTTTTGGGAGAATATTTTTGCTACTGGAGAATACTCTCTTTGGTTCATGCGCTACAACAAACTTCCAGCAGAATGCAAGATGGATTTTCTTACCTGTAATCTTTGCAACGGTTTCATGCAGAGAATGAACAATTCAATTCGTTCTGAAAGCTTTGGTGTCATCAATGTCATGGGGGAAGGAGGAGAATTTGATATTGAAGGTGTATGGCTCTTCACGGGTTCAGAAATGCCTGCATTGATGAAAGAGCATCCTTCTTATGAGTATCAAGACTTTATCCAGTTAGATCCTCAGAATGCTGCGGATAAGCAACGTATCATCGATTATTGGTGTGAGACCGAGTACGTCTTCCTCATAGCACCATTATTTATACACAGTTTGAAATCCTTTCCATTCAACAGAGAAATGCTTATTGCTTTCTTTTTTCTGTTTCATGGTTCTTTTGAATAGTGTTTTGTTTAATGCGCGTGTATAAAAGAGGAGTAGTGTTAGACTGCGTTTCCAATGGTTAGAGAGTAGGGAGTGTATGAATGTTTTTATGAATAAGGATGGAGTATATATAATGACGTACTGCTGTGCATGAGCTTATTCTTGATTTTAATTTTTGTTTTTTGTTCAGAACTATTCAAGGTCGTCCCATTGTGGATACACACGCATGGAAGTAAAGTACAATGTCTTCAGGAAATGATATTTGTCCGAATCCATTTGCAAAGAGGTTGCATTTTTTGATTTATTATTTTCTTTAAGAGAACGATCCGATACTATTTAGAAATGCATTTATGCTGTTGCAAGGTATTTTGTTTTTATCTCAAACTGCGTGGATGATGAGAATTCTTTTGTCTCTATGATGGCATCTGTTGGCTTTTGTAACGCGTTTTATGGTGAACGGATTTCCTTATTTCTTTGGCGCATTTCAATTCCCCGTTGAATTCTTCTCTTTATTTCTGCGTTCGGTTTTATCTCTTTTGTAGTGTTGCTCCCCCTTGGGTGAAAGAAAATAGGAAAACTACACCCCTATTCCTCGTTATTTATATGTCCTGTCAACCCATTTCATTCACCTCTATCAAAGTCAAAACGATTCGATATATGAAGTGCGCATATATAGCATAATTAATTAAGTTTTCACATTTATTCGAATTCACCAATATCTCTGTCCTCCCATTGTATTCCATTTTTACTTGGAAGGTGCATTCTTTATTCGATCACTTCATTTGAAATCTTCCCCTATGCGGATGGTATGTATATTTCTCTCCAAATATAATTTCTTGATTATACACGCTTTCGAGAGAGGCATTCCTTTATTAGTTTACCTGAAAGTAAACCGGGCATCAAACGTATGTTCTTACAGCAGCAAACGCTGTAATCGATAGAGTTGGTCGGAATATATCACTGAGCGTATCTTTATGCTTGATTATTTTTCTTTTCACTTAAAGTCAATGAATGCAAGAAAGATAGTCCAGCACCTCGCATCCATACTATTGTCAAAATTCCGTGCACATGCATTCATGCGTGCTGGTATTTATTTCATTACCATTATCCAAGGTATAAATTATTTCGACTAAATGAAGGCATTACATGTAATACGGATTAATTGCTGTTAAACGATTAAATTGAAGCGACGAAAGCACGCAATTAAACAATGCTGTAGAGTACGGTAGTATTGATTTCACGGAGAACAGTGAAAATTAATGATTGGTAGACAGACTTACTTCAATTGAATAATGGTAAAGAAAAAATCAATGAACCGCCATTTATTGATTCGAGGGAGAGAAAAAATAAGATTCTTTAATATCTCCAGGTTTCCTTCTTACACAATATTTTCTGCTGATTTGGCCGTAGTACTCTTGTTTACTAAGAAATTCGACGGAATTGTTGATAGAGAGTAAACATAAAAATATGGACTTCCCTGGTATAGCAAACTTTACAGCTAGAACTCAGTTTAACACTTTTTAGTACATCCACTAATTTTCTCGAGACAATTGAATAAATAAATATATTTGGAATACGAAAAGATTGCTTTATCATACCTTTAGAGATAATTATTTTTATTCTGTGTGAATAAACAGCATTTCTTTTATTTATTGACTAGTAAGTTTGCAGCAAAAATGGTGCAAGAAGATGAAAAAGTTGTTGGTGCGTGCTGCATCTGCAAATAGGATATGAGAAAGCCCTGTTTTCGTTTCACTTATAATGGTGGCTTATGCAGAACAACTGAACGATCTGTAACTTAGCATTGATAGCTTTTTAAAGGTTTTTTATATTTAGAAAAAAGTAGCGAGTTTACTTTTTTAGTCCTCGGTAAAATATTTCGAATGAGAACGATTAAAGCGTAGTTGGAATTGCTCAGCGAAAATGTTTCTTTTATTTTTTGGAAAATGCTGCCAGTGAGTAGTGTATAAAGAAATGCATTGAAAAGATAGACTTGGGTAATACTGATTTAATCATATTGTTGTCCTACAAAAGTGATAGTGCGTACTAGCAAGCATTTTTGCTTCTTCTGTCATTCATTGGAGTAATGACGGAAACACTTGCACAGGCAACTGCACAAGAGAAAGCATAGGCGTAACTTTATGATATACGTATGCTTTGGACTTTATTCAGTTGCATTAGAAAATTTCCATGTGGAGGACTAAAATGTTGAGTGAAGCTTCACAAAACCTGCAAGCTCTCATTTTGTTATAATTTTATCAAGTACTCACTTCCAAGAGAAAAAACCGAATGCTCTCGTAAATTATTAGAGCAAATTCTAGTAACATTAAAAACACAAAAGTTTTCCTTCTATTTTAAATATTGCTTTATCCTTGCTTTACATCCATTGCATTTTATTGTTTACACATTCTCTCGGGAAGAAATAGCGACAACAGAAATGTGTTCATCTTTAGAGTTTAGCTTACAGAAGAAGATTGGCTTTTTTCGCAAAACGATATCATATTCATAAAAAAACCGGAGATTCTTAATAAAATTACAGTGTGCAGCCCTTCTCTTCCCTTTTTCCCTTTCTTGCGAAGGAATAAAGTTGACTTCGAATTAGTGAATTAAGCTGTGAATTAAGCTGAGAATTAAGAAAAAGAATAATCAGTTACCTATAACATCCGCTTTTCAATCAAACTAAAAAGCCCTTCAATTGTTGGAGGCTCTTTTTTAAAAATGAAAGTGTATCTTATCGCCCGTCAGTTTCTACAGCAACATTCTTAATTAGTTGTCAATCATATTGCTCAGCACATTCTCTTCTTTACCATTGGCGGCTCTCAGCAAAATGTCCACTCACCACCTTGCCAAAAAGCAGTGTGTCTACCTAGATTACAATGCAACTACACCTGTGGATCCTCGTGTAGTCGATGCCATGCTTCCCTACTTCACCGGTGAGAAGAATTACTGATTCTTTCCTACCTAAATGATTGCCACTTCTTCTTTTGCTATCTCCTATTTAAAGCTTGCTTTTTGTACACATTCGAGATTCACTGTCAGTGAGTTACAATGGAATTCAGCGCGTAGGAGTTGATGATATACTTTTTGACCTAGTGATTGCGTATGGTTTTGAGTCAACTGAATACAGTAGAAAATATGCAATTCTCGTCATCTATACAAAGAACATATACAAGCGAGAACTGTTGAGAGAAGGGCGGTTTCAAATATCGAAACCCTGACTTTCCTTCATCTTTTGATAATTGTGGGAGAAGAGCTGCATTTACCACTGTAATCTTACCGTTACAAGTAATCCAGATATTCCGAAGATGAGGTAGTTTCTTATTAATCCCTTACTTGAGAAAAAGAAAGAGCACTTCTAGAGTAAATCCAAATGCACAGGCTTTCACTTTTTTCAAACATACTTGTTCTCTTCAGTGGAACTAGACTGTCGAGTAATGGAGCGTTGTAGTGAAGTGAGAGAATCCCATTTTGATTTTTTGTGAAAGGCTTCTCAGATTAATTAACTTCCTACATATAAAATTCATTATATATTTTTATCTGTAGAAGTTTCTGCTGTAGCGATCAAAAATTGCCGTCTTGATAGACCATTTTTGACCAAAGTATTTCCTGCATAAAAAAGTAGGATTATAAGCATTTAACGAAAGAAATTAAATGAAGAAAGTGACGAAGTCGGAAACAACGTGCAACTTGCTTAAAATCTCATTTCTAAAACAAAAATATTGACACTAAGAGCAGCTTAACGAATCATTGTATGTTCCCACTTTTTTACGAAGAATTGGTGTATATTTTGTAGCTGTTATATCTAGACTATTTTATCAAATCCAGCAAAAATCATACACTCTCACAAAATTTTACAGAAGCAAAATTTCATTTTTTTCTTGTCGACCTGAAAATACGTACATCACTAAGCTTAAATATATCATATCCCTTTGTATGCAAAGGGATAAACGCTTTTCGTTCACATGCATCAGCTATTTTTCGTTTCATTCAATTCCGAAGTAAAGGAATAGCTTGGTTTCAATGTAGTGCTTTTCCTCACTTGGGAATTCTGCTCAATGGACGGTTTCAGTAGATTTCTTGTATACGTTAACACTTTCGTTACTCTAGCTGCTTATGTGATTAATTCAGCAGTCATTTGGAATAGGCTCTTGCATTCCATCCATTGATAATCTCTTAATCGATTATTTCTTTCAATTATTTTATTTCATTTCCACTCCGTATAATTTTGATATCTTATTTCACGCACTCTCCTCTACATTTTTTGTAGTATATGCAAAACTATTTTTTGTTTCAACTTGTTTCAAAACATATTTTTCACACGAAATTTCTTGTTTAGAAGAATTTGGGAATCCTTCCAGTAAGCATTGCTATGGCAAAACTGCCGCGTTTGCCCTTGAAAAAGCTCGACAGGCGGTTGCTGCCGCAATGGAGGCTCCCTCTTCTTCGATATATTTTACATCAGGCGCTACAGGTGAGGAGATATCTCTCTTTTTCTTTTCAATCGAAACACCGAAAAACACAGAATTTATATAAAACCAAGAAGATAATTTTTATGGAGAATTAAGAAAAGTTGAGCAAGCATTTGCATCCATAGGGCAACTTTCACTATAAAAAATATATGAATCAAACGATAGACGAGGATCTTGCGGAAAAGTGTAATACTAGCCTACTTTTTATTTTTTCATAAAAAACTTTAAATGCAATTCTTGGCTCTTGTAATGTTTCTCTTGTGGGTATGATTCAATTAGCGAGAGGAATCAGTGATTGGAAATGACTAGCTCGATTTCTGCCAGAGATAATTAAAAAAAGTAAATTTATTTCTATTTGGTGAATTTCTATTTTCTAAGAAAATTGTAAGCGCATGCTATCTTAACACATGAGAGAATATATCTGCTATTTTTACTGTTTTCTTTGTTTTTGAAGAGGGAATTTTTTATGATAGGCATATCTCTTGTTTTCTTAAGAAAGAAAAGGTGAGAAGATGATCTACCAGATTAAAAAAATGATAAACGTTTTTGAAAATAGTTTACTATTTCAATGCTATATGAAATCATAAAGTGAATTAGGAATGAAAGAAAGCGATAGTATTAGAGAAACAGAGTTATTTTATAACTTCAAAAGTTAATTCGATATATCTAACAATTTGAAAATTCGTTTGATGAAAAATAAAAAGGAATTTGTGTAGCCTTTGAAAGCACCTAAAAATGGATATTTTGTTGATACATTACTTTCCACTCTCTCCAGTATTTCAACGTATTTTTCATTCTATAAAAATTTTTATACATAGTTATAATCCTATATTTAGGTTATGATTTACTTAACAAAAATTATTTTTGTGGCGAATGTTTCGATGGTTACTTGTATTTTAAAATTTTCGTATTTTTTTCCCAGTATATTTATATATATTTTTTTATATAATTTTTATAAGCTGTGTCCATAGTTTAGTTTATCAAATATTATATATATTTTTATTACAAGAAAGTTTAAATTGGGCCATCAAAGGCGCAGCCTGGGCTCAAAGAAAGGCCAAAAGAGGCACGCATATCCTAACAAGTAGTTTAGAGCATGCGGCTGTCTATGAAATTTTAAATTTTTTAAAAGTAAAATATATAGAAAAAAATTATTATTTCATTCAAGCATGTATATTTAATTATTTTAATAAAGTTTGTTTCAGCACGTGTAAAAAAAATTAAAGTGATGAAAAGGTGTTATAAATGTTGTAAAAATTTTATAATAGGTGTACTTTTAGGATATATAAACAGAAATGCATGGCTTTGAAATTTTAAAGAAATAAGAATTAATTATTTTTTAGTGATTTTTTCTTAAGGGAGAGGTACCCTTATTTTATTTTATAATTATAACTCATTTGAAAATAGTAGAGTCTCAAGGAATAGTATAGAAGTAACAATAAATACAGCATACTACAATTTATAAACTCTATAGAAACTATGCATGCTACAAAAATTTATAGAAAATTATTAAAAAAAATGTAAAAAATAGAAATGCTGCATATACATATATATACTATGCATACTATTTCATTATATTAAAAAAAAATACAGTGAGTAGTATTTCTAGTGTAGAAGTTAGCCCTCTAAAGAAAAAAATGTATACTCTTTTTTCACTTCTTTAGTAGTATTATATAAAATGGAATTATGAAACTTTGATGAATTATAAACCAAAAAGTGTATACTTTATATGAAAAACAATTTTGAAGAGTATAATTTTGCAAAAAAAAACATTTTTTCATGTTTAGTTTTCTTCATTCTTCTCAATCATTTTATCTTTTGGAGGTTTCTTCTTTGTTTAAATTATTTGTGTGAAAAAAATAATTTTAGGAAGAGGGATTTGAGTATTCTGTATGTCCAGTGAATGCACAAGGATTTTTGGAAATATCTACAGTGGAGGAATATTTGAAAGAAACAGTGAGACAAATATAATGAAAAAGAATTTATCAGATAAAGAGATAAATGTAAAGGCAATGAGAGGATGCGATTAGAGAGAATGTCGTATTGTAGAGGGAGAAAAATAAGAGAGGCATTGAGAAAGAAATTTATGCGTTAAGAGGGAGAGAAATCGCACATAGTATGAAGAGTTTTGAAAAATATCAAAAAATAAATTCAGAGATGAAAAGGAGGATAGAAAAAGAAGAAAAAAAGATCTTTTCTAGAAGCATTCTAAGAATATAAACAAACTTAAAATGCGTTTGTAGAGAAATATATCTATATTTTTCTTTTATTAAATTAGAAAAAAAGAAATGAATTCTAAGATAGAGAGAAAGAAGCTAAATTATTTTATCACAGGTTTTGTATATTTTTTTTAATATAATTTTTGTTATAGATAGTCGTGTTGCCAAAATTGTTTTATAAAAATAATATTATTTTAATACTCTATTTTTCTTTATAATAGAAACAATTTAATTATTAATTTTGTGGTTTGTACGTTGTTTCAAAGCATGTAGTTTTTTATAATTTTTTCTCTATAATTTTATTTACGAATTTCAAAATAGTATTTTAATAAATTTTAAATATAAAGTTTATAGTATAAAAATAAAATAAATTTGTCAGTTTTATACATTTTTAACTTGATTTTTAGACTTCATTGGTAACTTTTATTTTAGCCAATGCAGAGATTGGTTCTATTCAACCTATAACACAGGTTAAGAAGAAGAATTTTATTATGTGTTGAGAGAATACATTTGAAAATAGTTTAAATGGATATATTTAAACGTGTGAACTTTTTTTTTTTAATTAAAAAAATTTTTTAATTAAACATTCCTGTTTATAAAAAAGATTTTTTTTTTTTTAATACAAAATTTATATCCTATTTTATTAGAAAAAATACGAAAAGAAAAATTGAAAGAAGATACTTAAATAAAAATACATTAAAAAATAAGAATGAAAGAATTTTAATAAAAAACGTATAGAATGAAAATTAAAAATATCAATAAAATTAGCAGCTTTTTTTAATGAAATTTTTAATTATTTATAAAAGAAGAAATTATGAAGCATTTAATAAAATGGTATTTTAAAATGAATGAAATATTTAAAAAATTATAAAAAAATTTAAATTTCATAGGTACAGTGTGTACATACAGCCTGCACTACTAAATTTTTTAATAAACTAATTTTTATTGAAAATAAAAATAATTTTTTATTTGTTTTATTAGCATTTTTTTATAGAGTCTAAGAAAGTAATATTTATATTCATGGAATTTTTTATTTATATATAATTTTTTTTACAATATATTTTAGTATACTTTGTGATGAATTTTATATTCTTTTCAAGATTTCTAAAGTTATAAAACAGAGATCTCCTCATTGTTTGCTTCATGTGGATGCCTCTCAAGCATTGGGTATAGTTTTGAATAATAATAATAATAAATTATTTCTTGTGAAATTTTAAAAAGAAATAAAACTGTGGGTATGATTTTTATAAATTAAAACAATGAAATTTTTTTTTGAAAATTAAAATGATAGAAATTTTTAAATAAAATTTTATAAAAAGAAAACGATAGAGGAATAAAAAATAAAAATGAATTAAACTGTTTCTATGCATGTTTTATAGGATTAAAACTATAGTTTGCTTTTATTTTTAAAGAAATCAATTTATTTCATTTATAAAAGCAAATTAAAAAGAGTAAATTCAATGTGTTTGAAAGAATAAAGGAGAGAAATTTCTATAGTCCGTTTATCAAATAAATTTTATCTATCTTTGTTATTTCATTACTTTTTACAGTACACTGTGAGAGAAAAACTTAATTCTCTCTAAATTTTTTTTTTTTTTCCTAGAGTTTATTAATAAAATTATATTTATAGTATATTTTGTATAAATCCTTTATATATTTGCAGGAAAAATTCCAATATCTGTGAAGAAATTGGCCATCGATCTTCTCACAGGTGAAACGCATTGATTGATAAAATTTTGTTAAAATAAAATATAATTTTAAGTTTATTTTTAAAATTTTTTTTTTTTTAAAATAAAAAATATTTATGTTTTATATACTAAAGAGAATAGAGACTATGTTCTAGATAGTATAAATTTAATTTTTTAATAATGTTTTGTTTATTTTTTATTTATAATATTTTTAAATTTTTTAGTGGCAGGCCATAAATGCTATGCTCCAAAAGGTAATAAAGTGTGGAAAACAAAAAAAAAATTGAAAAATATCCACACAATAAGAAATTAAGACAAAGAAAAGAGAGGATTGAATATTTAAAGAGAAAAATATACAAACAAAAAAATTATGAAATACAACAAAATGCATTTTTTAAAAATATTTAGAGACGACTGCAAAATCATTTATATTTTTATAAAATGCTAGTAATTTAAAAAATTTTATTTTTTAATTGGGAGAAAAATTAAAAGTTTAAATACAATTCTATAATCACTATAATAAGTGATAATTCTTTTTTATAATTAAGTATTTTTATTGAAGTACATTTTTATTTAGAAATTATTTTATTTTTTGTTAGGAATTTCTTATTTTAGATTTTTTTTTATCATCAAATTATTATACTAAAATATTTGATTGATATTTTAAAAAATTCTTTTGAATGCTTTACTAATGCAATCTTCTTAACATGTAATTATTTATTTATTAAAGGCATTGGTGCACTCTATATACACACCTCCTGTCTTTCTCTTCCTTCTTTAATTCATGGTGGAGGTCAAGAAAATCGACTCAGAGGGGTATAAAAATAAGAAATAATTTTTGGATATTTCTTGTTTCATTTACACAAAGTAAAATTTTATATTTTTTTGAAGGAGAATAACACACTGAACTCTTTTTTAAAAAAGAAAAAAATGTATGCATTTTTAATAATTTTTTTTTAATTTCACAAGAGAATACAATACGAAAAGATTTGAAAAGAATTTTCTTTTATTATGTTTTTGTTTTATTCTTTTCTTGCCTTGTTATCTTTTTATCCACTTTGTTCAATGTAAAAATTTGTAGTGAGAGACATTAGAAATTAAATGAGAAAGAAATGAGAAATGAAATGAAATGAGAGAGAAGTGAAATGAAATGAGAAATAAATTGAAATGAGAAAGAATTGAAGTGAGAAATAAATTGAAATGAAAGAGAGTAGTTTAATTTTGTGCGTATGTATTTCTACATATATATTTTTTAATAAAAGTTTAATGGATATTTCTTTTATTTTTTATTAGTATATTCTTAAGAACATTCTTATTTTTGAGAGTGTACAAAAATATATTTTATAAAAAGTATTTTATCTTTTTCATTCGTTAAATAAAATTATAAATTTTTTTACAAAATAAAAATCCATTAGCAATTTGAAATAGTTACACCGTTTCTTAATTACTGTAATATATATAGTGCATCTTATTTTATTTTATAATTTTTAAAAGAATTTTAAATTAAAAAGAAATAAAAAATTTATAATTAAAAAATATCTTCAAAAACGTTTAATCCTACTTTTTTTTTTCCAATAAAAATAGGGTACAGAAAATGTTCCTTTATGTGTGGGTTTTGGAAAAGCTTGTGCATTGATTTCAAAACAAAATTCTACTCAAGAAATGTCAACTCTTCTTTCTTCTTCTTATTCATCAACATCTTTCCCCCCCTCCTCTTCTCCTTCGCATTTTCTTACTTCTACAATAGATGAAGCTATCTTCTCTATGCATCTCTATACATGTTGTAAACTTCTTAAATCAACTTTATGGGATACTTTGAAAACACGTACACATATGGATGATTTTGAATGTAAGATGAAAACTTTATTTATTTTTTATAGAGTAGAGAATTTCTATATAAAAATACTTTCTATACTTTTATAACATTTTAATTGTATTTTTATGTCTTTATAGTATTTCAAAGGAAAGATTTTTTGTTGTCTATTTAATATCGAATTATATTTATTTGATGATTTATTACAATTTTATATTTTTTTTTTTTGTAAATTTTTTTAAAAATTTTTTTATAATTTTAAATCTATTTTATTTTTACTAATTTTATATATATTTTTTTTTTTCAGTGCAGAAGTATCTTCGTTTTAATAATTCTATTGAGGAGAGATCTTCATTTCTTCCAAATACTCTCTCTGTTAGTATTTGGAAAGCAGAGGGTGTAAAACTTGTGGAGGAACTTCAGGTTAGAAAATTTTATTTTATAAATAAAAAAAAATAAATTTATTTTGAAAACAATTTAAAATTTAAAAAATATTTTCAATTATAGTATATAAAAGCTATGCTAAAAATTTTATTAAAACCTCTTTAGAATTTATTTATAAATATATCAAAAATAAATTTTTTTTTTTTTCCAAGACATGGCTATGTATGCGCTTTCCCTCTAATTTTCATCTACTGAAAAGAATGAAAAATCTTTCTTTTGTTTATTGAAATTGAATGTAAATATAGAGGAAACAAATCACATTAAAAATGAAATGAAGAAAAAATAAATACTGCATACAAAATACAAAAATATAAATAAAATTCTCATGTATCGAGAGATAAGTAGAGAAATATTTTTTAGATAATTTTTTTATATAATAATAGTTTGTTTTTTCACACCCATGTATATATTTCGTTGATATATAATTTTTTATAATTTTTATATTTTGATAGCCTTTTCTTTGTATTTCAACTGGATCTGCTTGCCATGCAAATACTTCAACTTTATCTTCTTCATTGGCTGCTGTAGGATGCTCTGAAGAATGGGGATTGGGAACGCTGCGCCTTTCTACAGGTGGTCATATTGTTATTTTCTGTTTTTTCTTCTTGTGATATTTTTAAAATTATTTTTTTAGATTATAAATTTTAGATTATAGTTTTTTAAATTATAATTTTTTAAATTATTTTACCGACTACATGAAAGTGTATTTGATTTATATGTGAGAAAAAAAAAGAGAGAGAGAGAGATTAGGAAAAAAAGAGGAAGAGAATGCATGGAAATCACAAAGGGAAGGATGAGAGAGGAAGAAAGTATGAAGAGAAGGAGAGGATGACAAAAAAATTAATATTTGAGAAAACAAAGAAATTAAAAAAAAAAAATCACATCTCTGAACTAGAAACAACTATAATAATGTAGACATTTGTAAGCATTAAATAAAAATTATAGAAAAAAAAAAATTTTTTTTTTTAAATTCCAAAATCGCGTGTACATACATATCGCTGCCTTATCTTCCGAAAAAAATTTGGAAATATAAAAAAAAAAATTACTTTTAAAAAGTCTTTATCTTAAAGAAAGGATATTTCATTATTAAAACATATGAAAAATGTACTTAAAAGGGAAAATATCATGAAAAAGAGTTTTATATACTTTTTGACATATTTTACACTTGGAGTATTTTAAGATACAAATTTATATAATTTTTGTATTTTAAAGGACGTTTCACTACGCAGAATGATGCCATGTGGGCTGGAAACTATTTGGCAAAATTTCTTATTGAAAAATCTTATATTCCTGTAAAGAAATAAAGATATTTGCATATTCTTTCTATTTTAAAAATCTTCTTCATTGTACAAAGAAAGATAGATATCATGGATATTCTATTCTTCTTTTTTTTTTTTAAATTGTAAAGAGAGAGAAGCATTTCTGAGTTTTGAAAATAGAGTGGATCCATGAGAAGAAAAGGTGATAAGAAAAAAAAAAAATTGTAAGATTTTAACTTCTTTATAAAAAAAAATAAAATTTATTTAAAGTGGGTAAAATGGCAGGGTATTTTATTTTTTTTCTGCATTGTTTTTTATTTTCAATTTTTCCTTCTGTTTTGTGGATTTCTTAGTTCTTGTAGAGTTCCATCTATCTTTTTATGAAAGTTATCCTTCTATTTGAGTATATACGATTGCATCCAAAACTATAACACACACATATCTTTTAATTTCTTTGCAAATTTTTGTAATCAAGAAGAGAAGACATAGAGCTTCATCTTTATAGAGTTTCTTTTGATCTTATCAAAATTTATAATTTTATTAGAAACCAAAAAGAATCTCTCAAAACATGCTTTAAAAGAGAGAAGATTTCGTGATTTTCAATTTTAATATAATTGGAAAATTGAAGGAAAATAAATGCAAAGAAACAGCGTGGAATTTTCACTGCAAACGCATGAGATGAAACTACACACTGAGAAATGAGAGAAATATATATATACAATATATATATATGAGAATGAAATTCCATAGATAATCCTTTTGTGGAACTAAAACTTATAAAAAGGAATTTTCTTGACAAGGAAAGAATAAAATACGAAGAAAACAGAAGGATGGACTTCTTTACTTTTTTCTCTTCCTATATACATTGCCGTTTCATCCTTTTGAAAACATCCAAATGCATGCAATACATTCCTTTTAAAATATGTTGAAAAATCCATCCATTTTGTGGGTAGAAATAGTTCTACAAATTTATTCAAATTAAAGAGAGTGCTGTATAGCTACAGTGGCTCGGAGAAGGATGTTAAAAATAGAGAAACAATGTACATGCATCGTGAAAAACAAAGTGTAGAAATGAGGAGAGAGATCAAGATATGTACAGGATTTTCTATGGAAAAATCTTATTGAAAATGAAGAAATAAAAGAATATCAGCCGGAACTATTACAGTAGAGCTATAAAAATCTAAAAGAATGGCCGCTAAGAATATCCCATCAGCATCATGGTTATCGTTCCAGTCAGCAGACTATATTTGGCTAGAGGATAATCATTCAACCAGATTGTGAACATGCCAACGTATGGTAGAAATCCCGATGCTTTTCCTAATATTTCTTTATCACTCAACCAATCTTGACCTTCAGGATACAATCCACGATCATCCACATGATTATTATCGCCTTTCGTTAAGATAAAACTCCCTGTTTCATTTCTATGAATGGAGAGGATACGGTGAACAATGGGGATATTTCTTCCTTCCAGCTAGAAAAAAAAAAAAGTTAGACAGCACAAGTAAATGAGATGTGGCGGTAAAATACAAAAAATCAAAGAAAAATGAAGCAAAAAAAATGTATTCTTGTGTCAGAAATAAAAGAGAGGATACAAAGCATGTGACGAGAACAAGCTTACAACAATAAAAAGTTTCGATGAACAAAGGAGATGTAGAGAAGGTAAAAAAGAGGCTATTCGCTATCGATTTACACGCTGAGATTACACTGAAAGATATTTATCAAAAAATTCAAAGAATCTTGATAAAAATAACAAATCTATTTCCTATTCTTAAGCCATCCTTTCTATAGTTTCTGCCAAATTTAACATACTATCGTTTCCAAACTATGGGGAGCACACGAAGTTCCACATCCCCAGTGTTTCGTACAATAAAATACAGTTTCATGTCTACCTGCGATGCCTTCCTTTTTATTTCGTATTGAAGTTATGATCTACCCTTAAAAAAGTAATACTATTACACCATTCTTTACTCACTAAACTGACAACGGACATTTTAGTGCTAGGCAAAATCCGTGCGTACACAGAGATGTCTCTGTGATGAAAAAGAGAAATTGCAACGCATTTAAACAAACAAACCTATCTTCTTGCTCATTAACTGTGAATGCAAAAAGAATATTTTCAATTTCTTTTCTCAGTATTGTTTTAAGTCCACAGTTGCGTGCACAAATATTTTTCGCAAGCGTGTAAACAGGTTCCTATAGCCTACTTGAAAAACAATCACATCTCCGGCCACAGGTGGTGAAAGATGGGTAAGAAATAAAATATCTCCTCTTTGAAAAGCGGGTTCCATACTTCCAGATAAGACCACCACAACCGGGCTCGGCGTGTTGGCTAATACCATAATCGCCTTCCATACCATGAAAGAAGACAGTAATACATAGAAAATACCAACAAATCTCTGCAAGTGTTCAATGGGGCGACTCTTGACAATCTGAAGCTCTATAGCTATCGATTGAAATGGTGACAACATACACTGCTTAGCACGTGAAAGAAGAGAACCCTTTCCTGCCGGAATGATTTCCTCTAAAGGAGCAACCGCGGCTACCGCCGGCACCACAGTGGATTTTGGCATAAAGAAAACAATAAGGATAAAAAAGCAGTAGAAAATGTTAACAGTAAATGCAAAAAAAAACAAATGAGTTTCTTCCTTATTGATGAAATACACAAAAGCAAAAAGAGAAACTGTTCGTTCTCCCTTGTCATTGGCACAGAGGCTTGCTTATCTGGGCCCAGCAGAAACTTGAAAAGCTTCCGCCGCGGGGCCCTTTCTATTTTCCCAGTGTGGGAGTGAGATGAGATAGATGGCCATCCAAATAAGATAACACTTTAGAATACGTTGACACTTGCTATTGTAAATTGCTTCAAAATCCTTGTGAAAATTACTCTCGAATGCTAGAGTTGAACAGTAAAAACAATTTTCACGCTTGCAATGCTTAGTTTGAACTATAGCCCAAGTTTTCTCAGAATATCTTTTCCAAAAAGTTTTAGAACTACCGCGCCCGTGAGAGGAATAGCTATTTTTGTTTGCATCATATCCAGTACATTTTCGATATAACGGAAAGTTTCTTTATCATGTAAAGCTTCTTCAAAAAAATTGCATTACTTAATTCAAGTTGTTTCTGAAAAATGAAATGACGAATTTTAGTAGTTTTACACCACCGAAATTTATTGAATATGTAACAATTACAGCAGGGGATTGAACTGTTAACTAAGTACCTATTTTTAGCGTACAATGTACTGCGACAAATTTAGAAAGAAAACACGTGTAATTACAGCAAGATGAATGAACAAAGAATTCCTTTTTTATAAAGATACAAATGTAATAGATCCACTCTAAAAGCAAACTTAGGGTCAATAAGCCACCGCTTGAGCAGTGATGATAAAAGAATTTTTTGCTTTTTTCGGTGCTTCTACGAAATAGCCTCCACACTCCCTTCCTTAAAGAGTCCTATTTACAAAATGTATTCAACCGTAAAAAGAATGGGTTACATGCACTGTGTTCATTCGATTGCATTTTTACTAAACATATCTTACCATATACTTTTGCGTAGCAGCTACTAAAATTGCTTATATTTTTCTGATTTTTTCACCACCAGCATGGGTCACATTTCGAACTATTCATCCAACTATATCTACGAGAGGCTGTCAATGCAATAGTATTTCTACGGATTTTAAACCTCATTGGTGGATCGTGGTGCATCTGCAATGTTGCCGCTTTAATACCGAAGAGAGATTCTTTTAGACCGTATGGATTCCTACGTTTTACACATTGAAATGCTTTAAATGCCGCAGAGTGTTTGTAGTGCACTTTCCAATAAATAGTACTACACAGAATGTTTTGTCTTACTCTCTATTTCAGTTACTATCCGCTATAGTTCAATGCGGGATCGTGTCTATCTTTCCATTTTAAACTGCAGGTTTCGTTGCATTTACTAGACGATTTTTATGAGTTGCATCTTACAAAGGCAAAATCCACAGTGCTTACATGTGTGGGTGCATGATTTCAGTTTGAATAGGAAATTTTTTGAGTGTACGTACACTTTACTTATTATGGAATTTCATCAAACACATTACTCTCGTCTAAATCGAGATCTTCATAACCATGTGGATTATCATCTTCGAATGTTTTGTAACCATACGCTAAATGTGCACTTCTATTGGTTGCTGAATTTTCGGTATCCGTATAATTCGGATGTAATCGTAAAAGCCACACATCGGCAGTATTTGTTGACTCACTCTGAATATAGTGATAATGAAGACGGTTAAAAAACAAAATAGGGTATCTCAAAATGTATGAAAACTATACAAAACCAAAATATAAAAAAATAATATGGAACGCGAATGAAATTCATTAAAATCCAAAAAATAAAATTCGGGTTTCCAGAGGATCCTTTCCATTTTTTTTTAAAAAAGAAATATAAATGACATTCAACTTTACCATTTTCACGTTTCTTTTCCTTAATTTTCATTATCAATCTATTATACTAAGTTACCTGAAAAAACACCACTTCTAATCCTCTTAATATTACAGAAAATAACGCACACTTTGATCCAATAGATTTTTTTTTAAAATTCAAAATAGAATATTTTTTATTTTCATAACGATTTTGATTCCCAAGAGAGTAAAATCAATATTTTATTTCTATAAATTCCTATACTCTGAAATAAAAGCACAAACCAATAGGATATTATCTCGATGAATCATACGATTTAGAACACCACGAAGAATAAAAATCCATCGGTTAACCAAATCTATAGAATCCAACTGAAGAATTGCTTCCATATACCTATGAAAAATAGGAAATCCACTTTGCTGATTGAAAGAAAATATCATTGCTCATGACACGTTTTATAAACATGAAAAATTAGCAGTCATTTTATAAGCAAAAATAGTATATAAAAAATATAAACTATACCCTTGTATTGCATCGTAAAGAAAGGATATGTTAAAGATAGAAAAACAAAAGTAAAAATGATAAAAACTAAACCCTCTCCTCTCACTCCAATTTTATAAAATATATCACTATAGAGAGGCTATATTGCCAACTATACGATGAAGGCCATCTACTATCGTAATAGAAACTAGAATTTCCAAAATATTCATTTCCCTCTAATCACATTTTTTTTAAAATAAAAACTAAAAAAACTCTCTGCATAATCAATAATTGTAAGGCTCAGTTTTCTCTCTCTTCAGTCACAGAGGCTTCTTTTCACTCGTTTTTTATCACAAAGTTCTACCCTTTATGCATTCTTTCAAAAGAAGATAACACTTTTGAAGCCTCTCTCCCACTTTTTTCTCCAATACAATCTCTCTTGTAGCAGATTTACCTTAATTTCAACCCACTCTTCTTCTTTTTCTCTTAATACATTTTCCTGTTATAGATTTCTTCTTACTATTCCATCTCTCTTTCATTCCTTCCCCCTTTCTTCTCAGTTATACATTTTCTTTTCTTATTCTCTCTCTCCTACTCTATCGCTCTCTTGCACATTTCACTCCTCCCACTCTACTATTTTTATCTCATTCTCCCCCCCCCCGCCTCCTACTATTTCTTCC